>CABHPQ010170188.1:10455-26986 GCA_902168405.1 Peromyscus aztecus
GCCTACACCCTTGTCTTAGGATGTGTACCTTCCTTTACCTCTATGACTCTGTCTAAACACTTAATAGTCACTAACTCTGCTCCATTCTGATTCATCATGACATTCTTTCCACGGTGGCCGGTGTAGTAGCCAAAGATCTCACTTTAAGTGAATGGAGTTCTGAAGGGGGAGGGGAATTCCTCCAGCTGCCGGTGGTGGCGCTGCTGGGTTGTTTTCTAGTTGCTGTTGCTGCTGCTGCTGCTGCTGCTGCTGCTACTGCCACTTTGAGTTCCTGCTCCTTGGAAAGGATGATCGTATCTGACACAATCTCTGGGGATCCAAATTCTGCCATCTATATGTGGTCCTTGGCTCCTTAACCCAGTCCTTGCAAAGGGGTCAAGGACAGCAGCTTCAGAGTCAATGTCTTCTCAAGGTCACCTGTTTGCCCAAATTATGACCCTAAGTGAGGAATCTGAGCCATGAATTGGGATCTGTCCCATCATCTGTTGGGACAGATTTCACCAAGTCACAGCCTCCATGGTTGCTGAGGGTGTGATGAGTTGACCACTACTTCTGGGAGTGTGCTTTGGGTCCGCTGTCACCTCTCTCATTGTGTTTTCCTTCCACATAATAAAATATCTCTGGAGCCTACTTCCCAGTGTTGTTCTGAAGGAAACTGAGAATTGTGTCAAATTTAGCTCAGAACCTGGGATGTCATGAGCATGTGCTGTCCATTCATGTCTGCTCCATTCATTTCTCTCTCCCTTCCTCCCTCCTGCCCTCCCTCCCTTCCTCTCTTCCTCCCCACCTCCTGTGTGTGTGTGTGTGTGTGTGTGTGTGTGTGTGTGTGTAGGTGCAGGTGTACATGAGACACATGTGGAAATCAGAAGATAGCCTTGAATGTTGGTCCTCAGGAGCCTTTCCCCATTTCTGAGGCAAAATCTTTCATTGGCCTGGAACTTCACCACGTAGGCCATGCTAGCTCGTCCACAAGCTTCCAGGAGTCCATCTGACTCTGTCCTTCGTTGCATAGGACTGGGGTTACAGGTGCACAGTGCCACACTCAGCCTTCTATGTGTCTTGCTAGGTCTGAACTCACTTCTTAAAGCAAGTGCTTTAGTGACTTAGCTACTACCCACCTAGTAATGTTATCTTTCAGAAGACAATGATGATGTTGGGGTTGGTAGGATCAACCAGATATAATGGCAATTGGGTATGTTTAAAGTTTCCCCATCTCAAGTCTGTGCCTCTTCAAGGCCAGTTGAAATTGTTATCCAAATATACCAGTGTTACCAGTTTGATCAAATCCAGGCATTTTCCCTCTTAAATTCTGCCCAGTTTAATATAAATATCATAATCTGAATAAATGTAATCAATATCTAAACACATCCACACTGATCAGATTTGGGGCTTTATTGAGCAATGAAAAAGCCAACCTAAAATTTAATTCTAAGCATATGCAGTTCAGCTCTTGGGAGCAAGACATTATTCACAAAAGAGAAAAGATATTTATTTGAAGGATAGAATATATTCCGAATTGTTTATTTCTCCAAAACCCATTTCCCCTAAGCCTTAAATGTATGCTGCTGTTTTTAAGCAATGAAGTTATTTTTATAAAATCTAGTTAAGCAATTTAATGGAAATAGCATTGTTTGAATAAAAAAATTGCACACATGTGTAACTCTGAAATAGTATTATTTAAGTCCAATTTTTAGCTTCTAATAACAAATTGCCCCACATAGAGTGAAATACATAATGATAATTGAAGAAATATATATGTAAAGACAGTAAAAATATTGTTATCACATAGAAAAGGAGACTGTAAGGACACATAAGTGAAGGGAAAGAGGCACTTTTCATTTGTTGTCTAAACAGGGCCTGGTGTAACAGTGTAGGCTGCCTTTAAACTTGCAGTCCAATTGGGTCATGACCTTGGACTCCTAATCCTTTTCCTCCACTTCCCCAGTGCTGGGATTATAGGCTTAAGAGTCCTGTTCATGTGAAGCCACATCTTCCTGCCTGGTAGACAAGCACTCTACCTACTGAACTGCACCCCAGCCCTGCCTTATCTTTCTCTGATTTCTTTGTCCTCACCACCTGCTGCCCTTCTCCTGCCTTAGTGTTGTATATTGGCTAGAAGCTGTTATAGAATGCTGGGAGCAGAAATTGATCAAATATGTTGACTCACTTTGGGGAGGTGGTCTTGACTGAGACCCTCCAAGAAAGCTGGAGTGGGAAAATTTGAAGAGTTAGATGAGAACCTCTTTAGACATCCCTGCTCTGATGTCATAGACAGGATCCATGTCCCACCAGGGGATGTGACATCTGAAAGCAAGGACCATAGGCTAACAGAGTGGATGAAATTAAACATTGTGCTAGAAAGGTTATGGATTATATAGCACCTAGAACCTCCAACTTGGGACAGTCTTATCAACCAACTATATCCATGCACTGCACAACATTTTGACCACTAATAGACTGCATATTTGACGGTAGTCCCAAGGGCTGTGATGGAGCTGAAAAATTTCTGTTGCCTAGAGACATTTTCAGAGTCCTCAGGTAGCAAATTACATGTAGCACTGTGTGGTGTTCTTGGTGACAGTGTTAAAAACAAATCTAGCACACCACTAGTCATAAAGTTTAACATAATGATTAAGCACAGCACGTAATATTTGGTAACAATAATAAATGACTGTGTGTTTGTTTATATGTTTATCATACACTATAGCTGAAGATCATTTGATTGCTTCTTTCCCTTCAAGGACCCTGATGTGACACTTTTGAAAGGTATTGTGTACCTTAAGGAGGTGGATCCGTCTAGGACGTCCTTGGATGATTGAGGACACTCCTTGGAAAGGAGACCCTGCTTGCCATCTCTATTTCTGTTCTGGTTTGAGATGCTACCACTAGTTCCTTCTAATGATTGGCCATCCTCACCACTGGCCGAGTCATGGGGGTTGCTTAATCTTTGGCTTTGAGCCACTAAGACTACACGCTAAATAAACGTCACATTGCTTCATACATGTCTGTGTCAGGTATCTTATTATAGTGATGGAAAGGTAGTATACTCCACTGTGCTTTCAATTGTTTTTGATTATGTGTTTGTACTTAGAAAGAGAACTATATTGTGAAAGCCTGCCATGTTAGACCAGCAGAATCCTCACATAGCTTGTGTCTACTACTTGTCTTAGGGGCATTTAGAGGCCACCTGAAGTTTTGCCCTACAACATAAGAGTTCATGTAGGGCATGCTACAATATTCACACAACTGAAAAATAACCAATGACAAATTTCTCAAAATGTATTTCCATCATGACTAAACTTTAAGGAGAAATCTTGCAGGCAGCCCAGTCTTGCTTTCCTGTCTTGAAGAAACACATAGCTTTTATATTTCTCAAATAGGCCAGGCCTATCCACCTGAGATGGACGAGGAGAATGGGAAAGGGATTTGACAGCCCATTTTTCAGAAGTCCCTTTCTTACCATGGGTCATTCTTTTCTGATCCCCTTTGCTACATGAAGGGTAACATCACAATGAGCTATAGTAGAAACATGGTCTGACTCTATATACCTATGGATATCAATACTGGCATTGCAATCTTGCAATTAATAAATGTAATTTTGGCTTAATTAGGGTGACTATCAGCTTATTTATCATGACCAGTCTTACTTGGAAGGGATATTTGGGAGGGACTTGCTAAGGGATGATAAACTCACATATGTACCTCTTGCTACTTCGACAGGCCTCGTCACTCCATTTTCCCTGAGCTGACTGGGAAAACAGAACACAGTTCTCCCGCTTGCCACCACTGGGCTGGGCACGGTCCCAGTTGAGAAAGGAGACGGCGAATCCATGGACATCGAGGAATTTGCCTTCTGTGACCATGTCATTGATGCCCAGCCAAAAGTCATTGACACCTGGCAGACTCCTCTTACTATAGTCTCGGAGGGCGTTGATTTCGTCGGAATTCCTGGGGACAACTAGGGTTCCTCCCTTGGAAATGCAGTCTTCGTTGGCTTCATGGTAGTGCTTCAGGCCTTCTGAAGCAAGGTAGCATTTCTTATGGACTTTGGTGCCTCGGAGACAGACTGTGAAGATGGGAAATTTGGTGATGTAATAGGATGCCTTTTGTATGTGACACGCCTAATACTGGCCCAAGCAAGCAAGCATTGATAGATGTTTGTGTAATGACTGATGTGTTGACCGTGATGAGTTACCATTGATGATTTTTATCATGCCAGCCACAATAATAAGCACTTGCAATTTCAACAACCCCACAAAATTGTTACAACTTAACATGCCCCAAAAGAGTTTAGAGAGCATATAATGAATTCATACCCACAAAAGACTCAAAACATAACCTTAGCCTAGGTTGCTTTGATATAATTTGTATCCTAGTTTATGTAAGGAACTACTTGGTGGGTTTCCTTGGGACTTTTAGAACGGAATAGAATTTCATAATAATTTAAAAAGTAAACACAAACCACTTGTGATGGCACATGCCTATAATTGTAGCATTTGAAAGGTTGAGACAGAATGCTTGCTATGAATTTGAGGTCAGCTTGATCTACAGTTCCAGGCCAGACAGCCCCACATAGACAGATCTTATCACAAAAATAATAACCAAAAAAGAAAAGAAAGAAATATGGAAGGGAGGGAGGGAGGGAGGGAGGGAGGAAAGAAGGAAGGGAGATGATAGGAAGTAAGAAAGAAAGGAAGAAAGGGAGGAAAAAGCAGACAAAAAGTCATTGAGAATAGTAGGTTTCCCCCTACTTTGGTTTGTTTGCTTGCTTTTTGACACAGGATCTCTCCCTCTCCACCCCCACCTGATGTGTGTGTGTGTGTGTGTGTGTGTGTGTGTGTATACACCTGCCACAGTACATCTGGCAGAGGACAACATGTGGGAGTCTGTTCTCTCCTTTCATTACGTGGGGTTCAGGAATCAAACTCAGGTTGTCAGGCTTGGTGGCAGGCACCTTTGCCTGCTGAGATATCTTGCCAGTCCTCACTGTGGTTTTTGTAGACATGGTCTCATGTAGTCCGGGATGGCCCGAGATTCACTATGTAGCTCAGGATGACCTTCAGCTCTAATTCTCCTGCCTCTACCTCTTGATTCTGTGGCATTAGCAGGCATGTGCCACCACACCCTGGTTTTTTATGCAGTGCTGGAATGGGATCCAGGGCTTTGTGCTTGTGAGGCAAGCATTCTATAGACTCAGCTACAGCCATGTCCTAAAAGACAAGACACAGATCCCAGGCTGGCATAGAATTCTCTTTATAGCCTAGTCTGGCCTTGGATGAACCTGTAACTTCTGAGTGCTGGGATTACAAGGCATGCACCACCATGCCTAGCTGGAACTGTGGTTTTCTTATGAAGAGAACTGGAGGCTGGGGGCTAGTAATATTGCTTAGGTTATCCAGGGTAAAATAACCCACAGGTAGTTTAAGGGTTTAGACTGTTGAGTCAAGCTCCAGAGCCATAGCGCATGATTTAAGTCTCCCTCCCTCACATTTTAGTGTGAATTATTGGAGAAGTCAGTATAAAGTGACTATTTAGCATATATGTTGGAAAAATTAATTTTTAGGTAGTAGCCTGGTATGGTGGTGCATGGCTATAACCCTAGCATTTGGGAGGTGGAGGCAGAGTGACTGGGAGTTCAAAGTCAGCCTCAGCTGTGTAGTGAGTTTGAGCCCATACTGCTCAACATGAGACCCTGTCTCAGAACAAAGTATTAATGGTGTCAGAACACACAGAAAAAGTAACATTTTTTTCTCATTATACAGGATCATTTGCCCTTACTTTAACTTTCCAATTATGCATCCCTGGAAAGCTGGTAAAAGGAATGTTATCACACTTGTTCCAAGGCACCATTGTGTATGGTGAAGGTGACCCTGGTTTGGTAACTAGCTTGGGAGTAATGAATACTTGATGAGAAGCTGTGATTTCATTTGCCTGAAGGTGCTAACTTTAATAAGTAGGCTTCCTGCAGGGACCCTCAAAACTCAACTCTCGGAGTTGGTATGAGAGACATTGACTCCTGGTATCCTTATAAGCCAGGACTGCTCTGGACCTGTGCATTCTGCTCTCACTCTTCACCCTTTTAGAGCATAGCTCCTGGCCAGGAGTGTGTGCAGCTAATAGGCTGTGGAGGAGTGCTTCTCTCCAGACAAAGTCTGTTAGGAAGCTGTGGCCCTAGCCAATATCCTTCCATGTGCATCCATGTTGAATGTAGCCTTGGAGAGCCTTGTGGACCTGTTTGGTCAACTCTCAGTGGCTCCCTGACAGCACTCAGTGAACATCCAGTAATGCTTCATTTCGGCTATTGAATACTCCTCATTATGTTTCTCCATGTATAGGGAAGGTAGTTAGGGCTGGGGATGGTGATGCATGCCTTTAGTACCAGCACTCTTTGTTGGGTTGAGGCCAGCCTGGTCTATATGGTTAGTTCCAGGACAGCCAGAGCTACATAGTAAGACCTTGTCTCAAACAAACAAACAAACAAACAAACAAACAAACAAACAAAGTATTTAAGACCTGGCCTTTAAAGTATCTTCTTGTGTGTTTCTCTGTGTTTCTGTCTGTGTGTGTGTTTCTGTGTACGTGTGTTTCTCTGTGTGTGTTTCTGCATGGAAGCCAGAGGCTGAAGTCATGTGGCTTCCTCACGTTTCTCCACCTTGTTTTTCTAGTAGGTATTTCACTGTACCTAGAGTTCTGTGATTCAGCTAGACTGGCTGGCCAGTGAGCACCAGGGATCCTCCTGTGTTCTCACCCCCAGCTGTAGACCTGGCTGTCCTGGAACTCAGAGATCTGCCTGTCTCTGCTTCCCGAGTGCTGGGATTAAAGGCGTGTGCCAGCATGTTTGGCTGTCAATGTTTTGTTGTTGTTTTGATTTGGTTTTTCATCTTGTCTTGTTTTGTTTTTTAATGAACAGACAAACCCCAGAACTCAACATGCGATCTGGATGAGTTCAATCCTGGGCAATGCTGATTCTTGCCTGATCCCCTTCCAGATGAGACTCAGGTGACTAGCCATCTCACCTGTCTGCAGAGCTTGCATTTCCTTCAGGGCATTCACTTCTCGCCACAGCTTTTCAACTTGAGACTTCAGGTCACCATCCTTTTCTGGGAGCCGTTGTTGAGTGGGGTAGGGGACAGGATGGAAAATATTCAATTAGATGTAATGGAAATGTTAAAAAAAAAAAACCCAAAAAAAAAAAAAAAAAAAAAAAAAAAAAAAGGGAATCTATGGGGGATACAGAGGAACCGGCCATCTCCTATAACCAGGCAAGACTTCCAGTAGAGGGATTGGGACACCAACCCAGCCACATAACCTTCAACCTACAATTTGTCCTGCCTACAAGATGTGCTGGGGTAAAGGTGGTGCAGAAATTGTGGGCGTGGCCAGCCAACGACTGGTCCAGCTTGAGACTCATGCTGTGAGAGGAAGCCCATCCCTGACATTCCCTGGAGGTCCAGGACCCAGAGGCTGGACAGCCTAGAGACCAAGGATAGAACCAAATAGGACTGGGGAAAAAAGTCAATGAAATGATTCCTAATGATATTCTGCTGTACTCAGAGATAGGTGCCTAGCCTAATCGTCATCAGAGATGCTTCACCTAGCAACTGATGGAAACAGATGCAGAGATCCACAGCACAACATTAGGCAGAGTTCCAGGAATCCTGTGGAAGAGGGGAAGAAAGGACTGGAGGAGGCACAGGGGTCAGGGATACCACAAGAAAACCCACAGAACCAACTAACCTGGGCTCATAAGGGCTCGCAGAGACTGAATCAACAACCAGGGAGCCTGCATGGAACTGACCTAGGCACTCAGAACATATGTGACAGTTGTGTAGCTTGCTTGGTCTTCTTGTGGGGCTCCTAACAGTGGGAGCAGGGGCTTTCTCTGACTCTGTTACCTGCTTTTGGGACTATTTCTTCCTACCGGGTTGCCTCATCTAGCCTTAATAGGAGAGGAGATTCCTAGTCTCACTGCAACTTGATATACCATAGCTGGCTGATATCCATGGGAGGACCACCCTTTTCTGAAGAGAAATGGAGGAAGAGTGGATAGGGTGTGGAAAGAGGGACTGAAGGGAGGGGGAAACCACAGCTGGGATGTAAAAAACAAACAAACAAACAAACAAAATGACAGCTGTGGAATGAAGAATCCGAGGCAGTGGTGGTTCTGATGAAGCCAAGCCAAATGTTTACTGAAAACAATACTCGAAGAGAACCTGGCCGAGAAGTTTCATGGGACTCTATAGATGGTGTCTGCTCTCACCTCTCCTTACCAAGCTTAACTGTGTATTGTGAGCAGACTTTTCTGATAACCCTGTAAAATTAGCTTCCCTGCTGCTAATCTTTCCCAAACCTTGTTTATTTTCCTTCAGAGCACCATCTGTATTTTACTTACTTCGCTTCCTTGGTTTTATTATCCATGATTCTCCCTATGCTTGGCATGATCCTGCACATGAATCGTGCTTGCATTGGGGGCATACACTTTGGATATAAAAAGGTTTATGTTATTTGAATGTTTATGGAAGATGAGTGCAGTGAGCTAAGGGCCATGGGGGATAAGGCCAGGACTCAGACTTACTGGGACTCACCTCCCTGACCCTGGGATCTTTACGTGAATGGTGAGGTATGATGGAGGTGCAGAGGCTCCTGGTGGCATTGGGTGATAAAGGACCATTGAAAACTTTTGTATGGGAACATCACCACCTACTACTTCTCCTTATTCCTTGTTCTCTATCCACCTCATTCCCTTCTTTCTTCTCCCTTCTCTTTATCCTTCTCCCCCCCACCCGCCCCTTTGGTGGTATTAGAGATTAAACTCAGGGTCATATATCTTATGCATGTTAGGCAAGGGCTCTACCAATAACTATATCCCTAGCCTCAGTTATTTATTCCTTTTTTTTGTTTTTGTTTTTGTTTTGTTTTGTTTTTCGAGACAGGGTTTCTCTGTGTAGCTTTGCGCCTTTCCTGGAACTCGCTTGGTAGCCCAGGCTGGCCTTGAACTCACAGAGATCCGCCTGCCTCTGCCTCCTGAGTGCTGGGATTAAAGGCATGTGCCACCACCGCCCGGCTATTCTTAAATGTTCTTAGATGGGGCCAAAAAATCTTCACAATTGTCTTTGCTTAACCTCAGTTGTGTGTAAGTGAGTAGCTGTGGCTGAATCTAAATTCCAGAAGAATGGGGACTGTCTTAGTGATTGTAGGAATTGTGACAAGCCGTACCAAATACTAAACATGTATGTATATATATAAAGATATTGTATGCACTAGGCTGTGAGATCAGTTCTTCTCCTGTTTCTGAGATATACACTCTGGTCTAGAAGCTTACAAAAGAGGGTGCAGAGAAACAGAAAGCTGAAGCCACCCACTGAATGTCTCCCAGTGGGTAAGACACAGAGCTCAAATGTGGGTGTCTCTGGCTTCCAGCCTGTTCTCTCCCGTTCCTCAGGCCGCTTCTGCAAAGCAGCTGTCTCCACCTCCTTGGTCCCCAGCACATGGGTTTAGACAGAGATGACACGTAAAGGTGATTATGAACCATCCCCAGCTGTCTCTTCGTGGGCCTGCCATACAGAGACTCTGTTTTGTGGACTGGGGAGGTGGCGCAGCCAGGAAAGTGCTTGCCAAGTATGAACTTCTAACACCCAAGTTTGACCAATGAAGCCAGGCATGGTGGCATGCTAATAATCGCAGCCTGAGAGGCAGATACAGGCATGTGCCTGGGGCTCCCTGGTCAGTCAGTACTTAGAACTACAGGCCAAGAAAAAACACTTCTTAAAAAAAAAATCAAAAAAACAAAACAACAACAACAACAAAAACCAAGGTGGATGACACCTAGGAAACACTAGAGGTTGTGCCTCTGGCCCCTACACGCGTGTGCACACTTGTGAACACACACTGATACATATATGTACAGGCACACACACAAAAGAAAATCAGTTTTGTGTTCCTGTGAATTCTCAGGAGATTGTAAAATACAGTGGCTCAATTCTCTGTCCCCTTAAACTCGTGCTTCACAAGCCAGATGTTCCCACATTTGGGCTAGGAAATTGCATTCTGGGGTATTCAGCACCCCCTCCCCCACCTCGGTTTCACTTGACATTGTACATCAGTTCTTAAGCATCCAACAGCTCAGCTCAAGAATACAATTACCCAAAGATTTTTTTTTTCCTGTGAGACCACTCAAAGTGGAATAAATAAAAGGGGCATTTAGATGCAAACCCATCAGCTACTGGGGCCAGGGTTGCAAAGGCCCGCTGAGGTCTGGCTTCTAATGTAGAAGCTGTCAGCCAGACACATTTCATCCCCTTCCTTCCTGCTCAGCTTCCAGCTTCTTCCTATTTAAATAAGTAGCTGTAAACACTATCATTACCACAAAGACACATGTGTCCCCATTAGGCTCCTGGGAGATCATTATGGCAGCCATCATCTGGGGGTCTTGGTGGCTTCCATTCTCTGTTGCTCAGGTGGATGAACAGAAGGAATGCCCTGAGGAGCTAGCTCACTCTAAAAGGTATAGTTTATTCATTAGTATAACACGTAATTTGTAGAGACCCATGAAGTAAGTACTCAGGGAACACTTGGATTTGGTGATTAACTGCTGCTGCCACTTTGAGAGTCTTAAAAGGTCTCCTGTTCTTTTGTGATCATGTCTGTGTGGCATCAGATCCAGGATAGAAAAACACAAAAAGCATTTCCAGTGGAACCATGGTAAGGTGTTGGGTTGTCCAGTTGAGTGAGAATGGCATAGACTGGTGCTGTCATTTGAAGAGACAATTACAGAGTCAGGTTAACAGGGAATGTCGCTTCTAGAAGGTATACCACAGCCTTTTAGCACAAGAATGGACATATGTGCACAAGGGTCTCCTGTGGAACACTGTGTCAAAGAGAGACATACCAGAAACCACATAAACATTGCCAAGAGAGAACCAGTTAAGTCAGAGCCTCCCCAAACAATAAAGTAGCATATGCAACTGTTAAAATGAATGAAACATACCTCCATTTATAGCTATCCGAGACTGAACACACAAAGTAAATTTATTTACCTGCTAAATATTTGCAATGCTAATCTGGGTGATATTTATCTACTGTTATTAGCCGGTAGATAATTCTGGGTAAGGATTGGAGGGGAAAAGGTGGATTTTACTTTTTTGCTGTTGTTGGTTTTGCAGTTTTGAGACAAGGTCTTAAGCCCAGGCTACCCTTAAATCTGCTATACATTTGAGGCTAGTCTTGAACTCACGGTCTTCTGCCTCCACCTCCCAAGCACTGGGATTACAAATATCTGTCACCATTCCTGCCTTGGCTTTCACATTTGGTTCTATAAACTTTGGTATTATTTCAAAGTACTCACAATGTTTTAAAAAATATAAGTGAATAGGTAGGAAAAGAAGCAACCAGCAAATCTAGGCTGATTCTTTTACCTCTTGTAGACGTGACTTTCATTAGACTCGAAGGCAAAGATTATTACTTTGGGTCAGGGGGATGGTTAAGATGTGTTTGCAACAATAAAATAATATACCTGCTGGAGGTGATCTTAGGATAGGAGAGAGAGAGCAAGAAGGAGCTAGAAAGAGCAAGAAACTCACATATATACATTTTTTTACCCTCTCCCCACAGTTCCTATTTCAATAAGGGAGAAGCACAAAAGTATGCCACTCCACCCAGTGTCTTCTCTCTCTTCTGTCCTCACCTGCCATGATACACTTCACCTCCTCGTGAGAAATATCTGAAAATTTCCTTTAAAGAACTTGCACGGAGAGGCAATACTTTATAAGGAAAAGTTATCTCTGCTTAAGAAACCTTCCCTCGAGGATCTCTGTGAGTTCGAGGCCAGCCTGGGCTACCAAGTGAGTTCCAGGAAAGGCGCAAAGCTACACAGAGAAACCCTGTCTCGAAAAACCAAAAAAAAAAAAAAAAAAAAAGAAAAAAGAAACCTTCCCTCAGACCAGGCTTTCATAAACACCTCTAGGAATGACCTTTGAGAATAAGAAAAAACAAAAAACAGAAAACCCACAAACAACAACAAAAACCCACAGGGAGATCCATCATCTACTTGTGACAAGTGGAATCTAGGCTTTAGTGGAGGTTTTTTGCTTGTTTGTTTTGTTTTTTGAGCTACGAACTCAAGAAGTCCAGCCTCAAACTCCCTAGCCAAAGGTGACTTTGAAGTCCTGATCCTCCTGCCTCCACTTCCCAAGTGAGCCAGCCACCCATGACAGCTTAGTTTTGCATTTAACAAACTGCAAGTGGTGAAGAAAGAGCGCCATGATATTTATGTTGAAATGCCCTGTTAGGAAAATGGCTCAGAGCCTGAGGTAGCATGTCGCTGGACCCGCTGCCTTTCTCTTCTGCTTTGGTTCCCACCTCAGGCAGACACAGTTGCATCATCTGGGTTCTTTGCAGCTGTGAAGTTTTTGTCTCTTAACCTGGCATAAACCCACTTCAAATCTAGCTATGCTTGACGAGTGAATTCCGTGTCAAAATATCTTTAAATTCTGTCTGATTTTGTGTTGACAGGTTCTTAAATTAAAGAGACATCCAGCGCTCTGTAATATGAAAAATTAGATACACGGTTTCAACAGCTGTCCTGAGGCTGGTAGAGATGGGAAAATAAACCAACAAGATAGCCAGTGACAAAAAGGAAGCCACAGTTGCCCTAGTCATCTAACTTAATGAAATTGCAGTGAGCTTACAAATATATTTGAATTTATTTATACCCAGGAGATCACAGGGCACCGCTAATCAGTGTCTTGCTTTCCCATCATCCATTAAGCCCTGTATCCACAGGTCCATGTGAGCTCTAGCTCAGAAATGTTCCACATTATTGAAACTCACTGGACAAGAGACACACAATAGGGACTGTTTTCATTATGAGACATTTTTTCAATAGTAATAATAATAATAACTTAGTACATGTTTTCTTTAAATAGCAAACTCCCCAGAGACTCCAAAAGTCACCGGATCCCCTGCAAAGCCACACACCCACGATGTAATGATGGTCTCCTGGTGCAGTTTGGGTATGAACCTTGTCCTGCTCTTTCCCTGCCTGAATAAGCCTAGGGTTTTTGCCGGGCAGCAAAGTCCCATTACCTTTCACACGGCGTTTGCTATGCTTCCTGGCTTTCGCTCTGGATGGGTAGCTATTGGTCTGGTCCAGGAGTAAGCTGGCCACCAGGATACAAATGACAAGTCCATTCTTTGCCATGGCTCTGGGACAGGCCAGTCTGGCCACTTGGTCAGCAGCGCTGGAGCAACTAGCGAGCAGGGAGGCTGTGAGGCCACATCTTGCTCTGGGCTGCCTGGGGCTGACTTTATATAAGGGAGCTCCAAGGTTGGCTAGAAGCCTGCTGACGGAAGGCTGGAATGTTCCTCGGGCCATGGCATAAGGAGGCTCCCTGTTCTTACACCTCATGCTGGGCTCCTGATTCGTTTATTTTTATTCTGTTTGCGTTTTCCCATCGATTGGCCTTTTCCGAGTGTATTTGAGTAAAAGAAAGATTTGCCTTTTTAAAAAACTTTGATACGTATGTAATATATGTTTTAGAGCTCTCAAGTATATCTGGAAAATGGATCCAATTCAGTTTTCAGAGTTGCCTGAGGATGTGGCTCAGTGGCACCGTGTTTGCTTGGCAGATGTGAAACACTGGGATCAAGTCTCAGCAACAGAAAATACACTGATCCTGGGATCCCTCCTCCCACCAGGGAAGTTCCTGCATATGCACTGTGTGTGCATCTGCATGTGTTTGTGGCTGTGTGTGTATGGGAGTCTGTGTGTGTATGGGAATGCATGTCACAAACATGTGAAAATCAGAGGGCAACCTACACCAGTCATTTCTTTCCTTTCACCTAGTAGGTCCCAGAGATCAGACTCAGCTCTTCAGTCTTGGTGACAAGCACTTTCAACCTCTGAGCCGTTTTGCTGGCCCATTTATTTTTATTTAAAAAAAGCAGGCAGTAGTGGCATACACCTTTAATCCCAGTCCTCAGGAGGCAGAGGCAGGATGATCTCTGTGAGTTTGAGACCAACCTGGTCTATAGAGTGAGTCCCAGGACAGCAAAAGCTACAGAAAGAGAAACCTTGTAAAAAAAAAAAATAAATAAATTAAAATTTTAGTTTAATTTAGTTTGGAGGCAGTCTCATGTAGTCCAGATTGGTCTCAAACTTGCTATATAGCTAAAAATGACCTTGATATTCTGATCCTCCTGGCTCTCCTTTCAAAGTGCTGGATTATAGGTATTTGCTACCATTGCCAGTAGCACTCTGCATTTGAACAGGGTCGTCTGAACACTCACGTGTCTACACACTCCTGTGTCTGCACTGTTCTGCTGGAGCTCAGAGATCAGACTTCCAGCAATGATAGCAGTACATAACTCATTATAAAATAGAAAGTTGCCTTCTGTTAAGGTTTTGCCAATGTATCAAGAATTGTATTCCTAAACTCTACCTGGTGGTTCAGGCCTATAATCCCAGCTGTCTGGGAGGCTGATTCAGGAGGACTACAAGTTTCAGGCATGGCTTGGGCTACAGAGTGAGTTCAAAGTCAGTCAGTCTGGATCATTTAGTGAGACCCTCTTGTATAATATTAGATGGACCAGCCTTAATATTATACATCCCAGGGGCTCAGGAGAGAGAACTACTAACGGCGAGGACTATTTTCAGGAAATAGAATCTTAGCACACTGAGCTCTATAGTCCACTTGCTTTAATTCCTCTGGCATAACATCCACATATACACAGCTTCAGTTCTGTTCTCATGCCTAGCTCCTTTCTTGCCTGATTTTTCTCTGTTTATCTACTGTTCCCTCTTAAGTTCTATCTTAATTCTCTTGTCTTAATTCTGCCTCATCTAGGTCTTTTTCGCCTTGTTCTTACTCAGTTAGGGCTTTCCCATCTGACTCTTCCTCATCTTCCATCTCATTCCTCTAGTACTCTCTTCTAGCCCTTCAACCTAGTTCTTCCCCATCTCAGTTTGTTCCTCTCCAATTCTTACCCATCTAGTTCTTCCATTCTCTTTTCTCTTCTCCGTCTCCCGTGCCCTGGAAGTCCTGGTATATAAGGCCAGGCTTCCAGGGTCAAACGGAGGGGTGATAAGAATCACATTGAGAGGCAATAACCGTTAATTATCATTTGCAACCCCAAAGGGAAGTGACCAATGGGGAAATGAATTAACTAAAGGCTAAATTCGGGTAATATCTAAGAAGAGGGCTCTTATATGCTCAACTATAATCCTAAATGTGATTAGTAGAAAATGTTAAGAATCTATAAGTTGCTAGGTCAATGGGAGAAAATAAAACTGTCTTCTTTTTTTCCTGTGACTCCTATCTGTCCAAGCCATTTTTTCTGCAGGGTGAGGGAAAGTGCGCTCGATTGCTAGGCAACCTGTGTACAGCTAGATGCCTCTGGTGATAGTTAAAGGGAGAACTGGAACTAGAGGTAAGGTTTGGGAAAGCAGGAAGTAAAGCTTAATTGCCACATCCGCCAGGCCTTCTCAAATGGGTAGATGCTTAAGTCTGTTCTTAGAAAGTATGGAGGTATCTCTGATAAGGTACTTTCCTCCATCTGGGGATGGACCTGGCCGGATGCTGCCAATGGTGATAATTACAAGGAGGCTTGAACTGGGGTTCTGGCTGAGCATAGCTGTCAGCACAGAAGGTTATCTAACTATTCCTAGAAGTGGTTAGGTAAGGAGTTAGAGGTCTATAAAGTTAGTAAGGCTGGAAGAAAGGAGGGTCCGAGCTAAATTGTGTAAAGCTATTACTTAACATCCATCTGACCTAGGTGGTGTCTCCTTGTGGAATTTACCTTAAATCAGGAGACTTGCATGTGGACTGTTATTACTGCTAGTCCTTGAAAATGGCCAAGGGAGATATCTGATTCCAAAGAAAGCCTTTCCTGAGGCAGTTCTCCAAATACCTGGAATGTGTATGTCCAGAGAGTGATCAGTCCACACTGTTAGCCCTTCTTAGGGAAAAATAATTTGGGAAAGCTATGAAGGCACACATGATTTTCATAACAGAATACAGCTGATATATAACAAGCCAAGTAACACCAAAAACTCCTTGGGATTTGGCTTCCTCTGGAGGAATTCCCTGATTCCTCCAGGTAGTGACTTTGCCATAACCAGCTGAGTTCTTATGATATATTCCTGTGGCCTGCAGCAAGACCCTGTCCCAAAATAAAAAGTAAATAAGGACTGAGGGCTGGGGAGGTAGCTCAGTGGGTAAAGTGTTTGCTGCCCAAATGTGGGAGTCTGAGTTCAGATGTGCAGAATCCTTGTACACACAGACTGGGTATCATGTGTCTGTAACCCCAACGCTCCTGTGGTGAGATGGGAGGTGCAGACAGGAGAATCCCTGGAAGGGAGAGGGCCAGCTAGCCTGGAGTACACAGCAATGAAGAACAAGAGATACTGTTTCAAATAAGTTAGAAGATAAGAACAGACGCCAAAAGTTGTCCTTTTAACAACCCCCTGCCACATGCCCACATTTACACACACACACACACACACACACACACACACACACACACACACACACAC
>CABHPQ010170188.1:30178-41703 GCA_902168405.1 Peromyscus aztecus
TGAGAATTGAACCTGGGTCCTCTGCAAAAGCAGTAAGTGCTCTTATCTACCAAGTCAACTCTCCAGCCCCAGTAGAATTTTTTTTTTATAGAGTAGCGTTAAATGTATAGAAACGTTGAGCAGGAAGTACAAAGACTTCCTTCATACCTCGACACCCTTCCTGTGCCTGCCAGAGTAGTTGTTTCTACTGGTAACACTTCAAATTAGTGTGGTGAATTTGTTACAATCAATGAATGAATATTGATATAGCACACTTAGTAACTAAAGTCGACAGTGAATGGTTTGTCATTAGTACCGTCCATTCTGTGGGTGTGAACAAATGGACAGCATCGTATCCATGGTTATAGTACCCTACACAATGGTTTCACTAAATCTGGCCCTCTTGCTTCATTAAACTGTCCCCGTTGGATGCTCAAATCCCCTAAACTCACTTGTTCCATAATCTTGTTCCCTCTGAGGGCATCAGATTCTTCCCTGGGGACTCAGCCGTTGACTTCCCACTTGACACTTGGTTTAATATCTTAGAGGCATTTCAAACCTATGATGATTAAAAATTAAATTCTGTTTTCTTTCCCTATGAGTGTCCTGTGAATTTTTTTTAAAGTCCCATTTTCTGACCCCGTCTTTCCCATCACAGAAAATGTCTTCATCATCGACTCGATGGGCCAAATCAGAGTTCTCTTAACACCTCACCCCCCCCCCCCCCCCCCCAACCATCTAACATCAAGTGCTGTGATTTCCACCCCCACAGCCATGTTGAGACAGATCTTTCTGTTCAATTTAAAAATCAAAGCAGATTTCAATAGTTGTTTATGAGGCTTGTATACCACTGGTGTCTCACCTAGCTCTTCCTGGTGACTCTCTCAGGTCAAAGAGACTGCTTGCCAAGTTTGAATTATGTTTGATAATCACTTTACTCATAACTAATGAACTACATCCCCACCTTCACTGAGCCTTTTCCTGTGGCCTTCAACCTCATTCCTCCCAAACTTAAACTGTTGTGTATTCTGGTGCAACTGTGGCTGGTCCCTCCTCTTTCAGGTCTGAATTCAGTGTCACCTCCACACCCAAGCTTTCTCTGTACAGTTGAAGAGATCCCTACTCTGTTGCTCTCCACCAGTTTGATACTCACCTGGGACTTGGTTTCCTCGACTCACTTGCTGGGTATCTGTAAGCTGGGGGCTGGGTCAGTGAACTTAGTTAGATGTACAGTAAAATCCTTACTTAATAAATACTAAAGAGCATGTGATAGGCAGCTGTGATTCTGTTTCCCTCCAATCCTCCCTCCTTTCCAAGGAATGAGGCTTATGACTAGAGGAATACAGTACCTCAACCCACAGAAGCGCAATGAGACTCACAGGTGTGTTAGCACTTGGAGTCCTTCTCAGAGGTCATCACTCTCAGCCCTGGGGAAGCTCTGAATATCTTACAGGTGCTCAGCCCTGTGCTCAGACACAGATGGAAAGCTGGCTTTAGCTTTAAAAAGCTTCTGTTTTAGATGTATTTATCTTACTTTATGTGCATAGCTACTTTGCTTTCAGGTATAGTCCTAGTTAGGGTTATCATTGCTGTGATGAATCACCATGACCAAAGAGACTTGGAGAAGAAAGGGTTTGTTTGGCTTACACTTCCACATCACTGTTCATCATTGAAGGAAGTGAGGACAGGAACTCAAGGCAGGAACCTGGAGGCAGGAGCTGATGAATAGACCATGGAGGAATACTGTTGATTGGCATGCCCCTTGTGGCTTGCTCAGCCTGCTTTCTTGCAGAACCCAGGACCACCAGCCCAGGGGTGGCACCACCCACGATGGGCTGGGCACTCTCCCATCAATTACTAACTAAGAAAATACCTTATAGGCCTGTCTATAGCCTTATCTTACAGAGGCATTTTCTTAATTGAGGCTCCCTCCTCTCAGATGACTTTAGTTTGTGTCAAATTGACACAAAACTATTTAGCCCATATATATATATGTATATGTATATATATACATATGTATGTATATGTGTATGTGTGTGTATGTGTGTGTGTGTGTGTGTGTGTGTGTGTGTACCTGCATGCCTAGCACCTGGGGAGGAGGGCAAAAGGAGTCCCTGGAACTGGAATTATAGATACATACGGTTGTGAGCTGCTTCATGGATGCTGGTATTGAACCTGGGTTCTTCACAAGAGCAACAAATGCTCTTAACTGCTGAGCCATGTCTCCAGCACCCAACTTCAGCTTTTTTTTTTCCTTCTTCTTGCAGAGATTCCAAATTCATTCTGCCTTTCAGAAAAATAAGTAGACTAACTTGCCAGATGAGTGGCTAAGGGAAGAGACAGAGGGTGGAGCTCTAAGGACATATTGAGCCTGTATATGCTCTTGAGATAAAGATGTTCCCCTTGTCGCACATGACAACTGATAGCAGACATGGCCTGTCCCTTTATGTGAGTCCTTGACTCCAAAACCCTAGAAACACCCCCAGAATCTTACAAAAAAATAATCAAGACCAATACAGACATGAAAAAGAAAGAGACTGACGGTCCCTTCCCCACTTTGTCCAAGGGAAGGGAGCCTCCCTTTTCTTGGAGGCTGAACAGTTCCTTTTTTGTTCATCAGAATGATGAAACCAGCTTGTCTCCTGGGTTGGACCTGGGTTTCTGAAAGGGCTATTTAAGAAGGAGCACACATTTATAGGCTGGGAATAGGAACTATAAAAATATTGCCTTTAGACAAGAAGTGTTTTGATGAGGATTCTAAAGCTGTCACTGGTATTTTATTTTCCTTAATAAACGTCTGTTTGCCACACATCCTGGGCCACCCTGTGTCTCTGCTGTGTTTATTCCCCAGTTGCTATTTTCAAGTCTGCTCTAAGCTATTTTCCAGAGTCTCGAATTCTAACCAGCAAATCCATCCGGCCACATTGTGATTTCGTCTATTAATACTCAAGGCTGAACACGTTTGAAGGCTGTGTTCAGAGGTTCAAGGGCATCGTTTAGGGAAGGTCATGGTATTGAACTTGGATATGGCACAGCCAAGCTGAAACGCAAGGAAGAAAGATGGTTAGGTAGATGGGCAAATTATGTTGTTTCTGTTGTTTGTAACTCAAATTGGTGACTGCTGAGAACGTCAATCCTTTGAAGAGTCAGTGACAGGTTTAAAGGAAGAGGTTATGAGATTGTGCTCCATGGGGCAGTGTTGCCTGTGGGAATGAACAAGAGCTCTGACAGCAGGAGAGCAAATTTCAGATGTCACTCATTGTTTGTGTGGCAGTGGTCAATGACTATTAAAAAAAAAAAACCAAAAAAAACAAACCACAGTTTCTTTACCCGTCTTGTAAAAGGACTGAGCAAACTAGAACACATGTAGAGGTGTGCAGAGTGTTGTCATAGTAGATGACCATCTGTAGGATACTCTGGCTTCCCTTTCTACTTCTATAAGGAAAAGCAAGGCATCACACCTATGTAAGGTGCTCAGACTCACCCTCGCTCTGAACCCAGCTTCATAGACTTAGTCCTGTATGCGTCGCATGAAACATACTTCTTCTGTGCACACAATTGTCTTCCGTGTATTGATCTCCAACTACATTCTTGATCCTGGACACAGAAATTACTTTTCTCTCCCTCCTCTCTTTTCCTCTCCTCCCCTCTTCTCCCCTGCCTCTCTCTTCCTCTCTGTCTTTCTCTCCTCCCTCTTTCTCTGTCTCTTCCCTCAGGTCTCTGGTAGTCCAGGCTGACCTCAAACTTGCTATGTAGTCAAGGATGACCTTGAATTTGTGATCCTTTGGCTCCCACTTCCTCAGTGCTAGGATTACAGGCATGTACCACCGTACCCATTTTATGTGGTTTTAGGGTATCAAACTCAAGACTTCCTGCATACTAGGCAAGCATTCTACCATGTAAACAAGCTCCATCTTCAGACTTCTTGGCCCCTTCTTATTTTTTAAACCAGTGCTGTTGGACAGGAATGCTCAGTGTCACCCATGTCCAGTGGCTGCATGTTGGATGATAAAGTCAGGGCAGGAAGATGAGCAAAATAAAATGTCACATTTGAGAGATACACAGTCATCAGATCTATTACAAGTGTCCCTGATGTTGTATTGGTGATAGTCCTCTGCTGGAACCTTCCTTTGTAGGGTAGAGAATTCAGTGCCCAGAAAGGCAGACAGATCTATCACTTCAGGCTTCTGCTTTATCCAAAAAGCATTCCTCCTGTTCCTCCTCCTCCTCCTCCTCCTCCTCCTCCTCCTCCTCCTCCTCCTCCTCCTTTTCTTCTTCTCCTCCTCCTTCTCCTCCTCTTCCTCCTCTATCTCTATCTCTGTTATCAGTTTACTTACAGTGCTGGAGAGATGGCTCATTATATAAGTACTTCTAGCAAGCACAAGGACCCTTTATTTTAATCCCCAGAATTTAATGTTAAAAAAAAAAGCTGAGTGTGGTGGCACACATTTGTAATCCTAGCTCTGGACAGATGGTGATGGGCAGATCCCTGGCTGGTTGGCCCAAGAGTCCATTTGGTGAGCTCCAGGTCAGTGAGAGACTGTTTAAAAAAAGAGTAGATGGTACCCAAGATTGTCCCCTGTTCTCAATACATATGCACACACTCGGGAGGCAGAGCCAGACTGATCTCTGTGAGTTAGAGGCCAGTCTAGACTACCAAGTGAGTTCCAGGAAAGGCTCAAAGCTACGCAGAGAAACTCTGTCTCAAAACACCAAAAAAAAAAAAAAATACATATGCACACATATGAAGCACCCCCTCCCCACAGGTATACACACACACACACACACACACACACACACACACATACACACGAATACCATTACATTACAGGACCCAATTTAATTCACCAAAGCCTGCTGTTTCTTCCATGACCCTGGCTGATGAGGTAATATCTCCCCATGGTTTGGCTTTGGGCATGTGGCAGTCACTTCTTTGGACTGCTTTCTAATTCGTGATCTTATCTTGAACCAGTTCCTCCCTCTTCAGGACCAAATGTTCCTGTAGCACCTTCCCATGCTGACTACTTCTTAAGATCCTCAGATGAAGTGCTAAGGGCTCTGAGTCCTTGGCCCTCAAATATCCAGACACCCCACTCCTTACCTCATTTTCCACACCAACATGGGGTAGTTAAAAGGCACAAATGACATCACATAGACTGGAGTCAAATTGTGTCTCCCTGCCTTTGCTGGCTCTGTGAGTTGAACAAGTTTATTATTAGAACAATCCCTCTGCTCTTCACATTCCTACAATATGGGGATTATATTTACCATCAAGGTTGGGAAGATTAAAAAGATTCCCTGAAAATATGATATGTCGATACAATGATGTTACCCAGATTACTTAATACGTGGTCTTACTGCTAGGAATGTAATGGCTCTCATGATTATTAAAATAACATTCAAGGTCCTGCTACCTTTCTTTTTGCTGCCCACTCCTTTCCTACTCTAGCCCGTATCTTCCCATTCCATCCTGCAAACATCAGTTCCACTGAACGCTCATTTTTAAAGGAAGGCAAACATTCGGTCAATGTTTTTCCCAGATGTACCAACATCTCAGATTTATGGTGAGACTTTGCCTGGCATCACTGCCAAGATGGTTAAAGGATACAAATAAGTCAGTATTCATCTCCCTCCTCTGAGAGCATGGACAGACCACAGTGGAAAGACCTTCACAATCCCCCTCTGTGGGCCTCCTAGAGTTGGAGTTGGTAGACACGGTTTTCAACCTCGGGTGCCAGCCACAAATGACGTCCTTGTTCCTCCTTGGAAGCCAGCAGCCTGCTGCCTCTTCTTGCGCTGAAAGCAAGAAGATGGCACCAAGATGGGGAGAGGAACTTGGGAAGATTCACTTTTCGGACTGTGAATAATTTCTCCTAGTGCTTCATTGGTGTAAATTCAGTGATGGAGCTAAGACCATCTCAGCATCGACAGATGAGTGTTGCTTGTTTTTTTTTTTTTTTTTTTTTTTGGTTTTTTGAGACAGAGTTTCTCTGTGTAGCTTTGGTGCCTGTCCTGGAACTCACTCTGTAGACCAAGCTGGCCTCGAACTCACAGAGATCCGCCTACCTCTGCCTCCCGAGTGCTGGGATTAAAGGCGTGAGCCACCAATACCCAGCGTTGCTTGGTTTTTGTCTTGGTTTGAAGTTTCTGCCTGTAGTGGTGGACACGGGTCCTTTCAGGAGGTTGTTAAAGAATCTCTGATGACAACTGGGTGTGTGTGTGTGTGTGTTGCACTCACTTGTTCAGGTACCAGTCAAAGTCGGAAAAGGGTATTGGATCTCCTGGTACTTGAATTATGGGAGGCTGTAGGCTGCTTGATGTGGATGCTGAGAACCAACCTCCAAGGGTCCTCTGCAAGAGCAGTATGTGATTTTTAGTGCTGAGACATCTCCCCAGGCTGCTTTCTTAGAAAATATGGTATATAAATAGATTTATTGAAAGATACTTAGTCTAATGCTTAGCAGCATATTATCCTGGATTGCTGGAGATCAAATATAGTATGTGCTGTATTGTGGACAGTTTTCTCAACCTCTTCATGTAGCAAGAATCTTAAAAGTTCTTATTAATATAATCAAACCCAGCCAGTTATTGGGGTGAACACTGGATGGTCAGAGAGACAGAATAAGCCACAGCTATCTCACCTCTCTGGATCCTCAGCTGGTCTTCTTTCCTCAGACTGGAGGCCTCTGAGTCCTCATCCAGAATGGGTCTCAGCTGAACTGCTGCTAGAAGCCTGTAAGCTTAACCAGCCCAAATGCTTCTCCAGGCCAAATGCCTACCCAGGCCAAATGCCTCGAGTTTCTTCACGCCTTATATACCTTTCTGCTCTCTACCACCACTCCCTGTGGTTAAAGGCTGGTTTACTGGGATTAAAGGTGTGTATCACCACGCCTGGCCGTTTCCAATGTGGCCTTGAACTCACAGAGATCCAGAGGGATTTCTGTCTCTGGAATGCTAGGATTAAAGGCGTGTGCTACCACTGCCTATCCTCATGTTTAATATTGTGGCTGTTCTGTCTCTGACCCCAGATAAGTTTATTAAGGTACACAATATTTTGGGGAATACAATACCACCACATTTTGATTTCTCCATCTATCGAAACAGGATATAGTGACACTTGAAATCTAGGATTGTTGGTTGCACAAAGGAACTCACACTTGTAAAGCACTTACTTAAAGTGTCACTCAGGCCATAGTTACCATAAGTAAGTTATAGTTAATATCACTGCATCAAAGGGAGTAAGAAATGTGGGATTCTCAGTACTTACAACCAATCATATCCAACAGGAAAGAAGAGAGGGTCTTAGCCACTGCCTTTCCCACAGTGGCTTGTGATTGGATTGGTCAGCTTCCAGGACCCAGATTGGTCCATGTGAATCACAAGGAGAGCCAGCAAGTTTTTCATGTGTGCGTTTCTCTCTGCAAACACCACATCAAGCTGAGTGTTGACCCTTGCAAGAAGGAAGTCTGGTTCAACACAGCTCAGTAGCCAGTGTTGGCTCCAACTTCAAGAGTCTGGTAGTTTATTTAGGCATTTATTTAAGCACAGCATAATTTTGAAAAAAAATTTCTGGTGACGATTAACTCAATCTCATGTGTACAGCAAAGCTTAAGACATGATTACATCAAAACTCTTTGAAAGGTACATGTGACCTCTTCCATAAAAATGAGTTCTATAGATTGAGAAACAGTGCTCAAGATAAGGGTCTGGGGAGGATGACTGGGATCGACATAAGAGCCTGGGGGAGCTAGATGTGGACTGGCCCTACAGATTGCACAGAGGTCATCAGGCTATTAACCACATCCATTTCCAGCCACTTGGGCAGAAAACAGGTTGTGCATCTTTCTTTGAAAAGACAACATTGTGTGTTTAATATCCCTGGTTTCCCTAGTGCTTATCTGTGAGCACAAGGACCTCGTGTCTCCCACACAGGTGGGAATGGCTGGCTCTTTCTCTCTGACATTGCTTCTACAATTATTCATTTATTTACTTTATTTTATATGTATGAGTGTTTTGCATGCATGTATGTACAAGCACCACGTGCATGACTGGTGCCTGCAGAGGCCAGAAGAAGGTGTCAGCTTCCCTAGAACTGGAGTTACAGATGGTTGTGAGCTGTCATGGAATCCTATTGGTGTAATTACTAAGGCCACTCCACGTAGTTAAAAGGAATATTTATTTAGTGGGTAACTTACAAATGAAGGGATAGGTAGGTGGCAGATTCTGAAAAAGACGCAGTGCAGTCTGGCGGTGTTTTCTGGAGAACTCTCCTCGGTCTACCTCTCGCGTCCAGCTCCAGCAAACAAGAGAACACCCGCATGTCCTGATCTCAGGTCTTCAGGCCCTCCCTTGGCCTGCCTTGTAAGTGTGATAGTTACGGAAGCCTCAACGGGGGTTGGAACTTCCAGACCAAAGCTGGAATGGCTACCCACTACAGAATCCAACTTCTCTCCAAGAGCAGCCAGTACTCTCAACTGCTAAGTCATCTCTCTACGCAGTCCCTTTACCTTTTTAAGTAGACATTGTTTACCTTCTAGCTAAAATCTGAGATATGCAAATATGGATGTGATATATAAATATGGGCAGGATATGTAAATATGAATAGGATATGCAATACAAATGGGTATTGTCAGGATCCAAAGAATCAGGCCTGGTCCAAGTACCATGCAGAGATGCTAAGCATTGGGAGAGCCTCCATGATTATGCAGCACATTTCAGGGTGCCTTGTAGTGGGGTTTAAGACCGCTGTCTATTGGCAAAGCAGGTCCCTGTGTCTATCACTTTAAGTATCAGGGTAGAAGGATGGGTCAGCCTGGATTCAGGTATGATCCTCCCTGTAATTTCATCTCATAATACCAACTGTCGTTATCACACACATTTGTATTTAAAGAGAGTATTCCACCAGAAAAAAAAAAAAGTCATATATCAGCTTTTTTTTGAAAGGTGTGGAGAGTGCTTCAGGCTAGTGGGGAAGATATGTTGGAAAACACTGCCTCTTTTCTCAGAGGAGCACAGATCAGCATTTCTTTCCTTTCTGGACACCTGGTAAACAGTGAAGGGACCACTGTTGTTTGGTTAGTGTCTAGTTTTCATCTCGGGAGTCTTTCTCAGCTTCTGCTCTGTGCCAGTCTACAGAGGGGCAGGCAGTTTACATTGGCGGTGGCTGCTTCCTGAGAACGGGTTCCTTCAAGTTGAAGCCAGACAGGAAATACTTCCAGAGCTGGCCACTGGGGTGTGGAGACAGTAAGTCCAGGAGACAGACTAATGTCTCTCAAAGTCCCTCATTCACCGAGCCTGCAGCTTCTTCTAATTTATTCTGGCTGAGGAGATGAGCCACCTTCCAAAATACATACTAGATAGCTGAGGCTGCCTGTGAGAAAGCCTGTGTTTGCCTTTGACTGTCGCTTACTGGAATAAAGAGCGAATACAGAATACAGAATGAGTCTGAGTCTATCAGTGGCATTTATCAAGAGGCAGCAAAAGATATAGTTTAATGACTAGACTAACAAGAATATTACTCAAAACGGGTGACCATACTGGATTTTTGGACACCATTGAAATTCTACCATGGTAAGATATTGAGTGACAGGAAAACGTCCACCGTATCTGTGTTTTTGTTCACGTTGAAATTGACTTTTGTTTATTTTGGGAGCATGTATGCACTCGTGGAGTTGGAGGACAACTTGCAGGGGTCTGGTCTCTCCTTCTACCATGTGGGGCTTGGGGATTGAATTAGATTTTCAGGCTTGGCAGCAAGTGTTTTTATCATGCTATCTCATGAGCTCCCCAACCCGCTCCACCCACCCTGCAGTAGTAAACGTGGTTTATAAAACGGAACACATGAGGTGAGGAATGGTGGATTTAGAGGGGTGAGATGGATCAAAACAATATAACGGTTGTACTTTTGAATGTCTGGATTTCTTCCTCTTTGTTTTCCTAAATCTTTTGTATAAAATATGTCAATGTTCTCTTGATTTTTTTTGGTTTGTATTTTGCTTGTTTGTTTGTTTTTTATTGAGACAGGGTTCCTCTACAGAACCCTGGCTGTCTTGGAACTCACTACGCAGACTAGGCTGGCCTTGAACCTCCTGAGGACAGAGATTGACCTGCCTCTTGGTTGCTGGGATTAAAGGCCTGTGCCACCACACCAGGCTGATTTTATTCTTTCAGTTTTTGAGATAAGGTCTTACTCTGTAGACTAGGCTGCTTTCGAACTCTCAATCTTCTTGCCTTTGCCTCCCAAGAACTAGGTTTGAGCTACCATACCTGGCATCAGTGTTTTCAAGGTCAATTTTTTGTGTGTGCCCTTTTAAGTCTCAGTTCCAGGGTCTTAGACATACCAAATAAGATTTCTACCATGCACTATACCTTTAGCTTTAGAAGGAAATGTTTTATTGAAATAAAACATCCAGATGTGTCCAATTTTTTGACATTACAGAACGACATTGTCATCTACAAGGACATGCTTGAGAATGTACAATAGAATTGTAAAAATGGGAAATCTGCTCCCCTGCAATTCCATAATATCTTAAAGTAAGTGTACAGTTTTGTATTGGATCACATTTATAGGTATACTCAGTTGCATATGTCCTGAGGGGCACAGGTTGAACAAGCTACCTCAGTTGTCAAGTAAGTATTCAATTTTCTATCTCTTTTCTTCATACAATGAACACAACAATGCATAGAACCAAGAAGTTGAGCTCTTTCAGCCCCACAGATATTTCCCATGTCCCATCTCAGTGACAACTTCCCAGACATAAACTATTGTGGCCTCAACTCAGTGAAACTGAGATGAGTTTCCCAGAATGACCATCCAAGAGCATGTCTGCTCATGGAGAGGCATCCACTTCCCGTCAAGATAACCAAGAGGCCAAAGTCAGAGGCACTGAGGCAGTAATGAAGGTCCATCTCACACTTACTGGTTTGACTGGTTCTCCTTTTCTACTTGACTTCCATCCCCAGTTCCCTGTGACTATCTCGGTGGACCTTAAGCTCCAGCCACAGAGAGAAACATGGTAACTTTCCAGACAGCTTGACCAGTTCTGTAATTAGTAGTCAGATCTCTTCCATAAGCATTTCAAAATGTGTGTGTGTGTGTGTGTGTGTGTGTGTGTGTGTGTGTGTGTGCATGTGTGTATCGTGATTGTGTCTCCTTCATGGAACAGGAATGATTGATGTTAGAGAGATGAAATTGTGAACATGATAATGACCTTTTTTCTTTGAGTGAGATAGAGATACAGATAGATAGAGAGAGAGAGAGAGAGAGAGAGAGAGAGAGAGAGAGAGAGAGCAGGAAGAGGCCAGCACTGAGTGTTGTTCCTCAGCTGTTGTTAACCTTTATTTTTTGAGACAGAGTCTCTCACTGGGGACCTGGTGTAAGGGTTTGGTCTTCAATTACGTCATCAGCCTTCGCCTGTGTTCCAGCTTAAAAAGCGGGTGGGCGCTCTGTTCCCTCTCTTCTCTTCTCTTTCCTTCCTTTCCGCTCCTCTCTCCCGGCGGGACCCCTGTCTCTCTCCCTCCCACTTCTGTCTCTCTCTCTCTCTCTC
>CABHPQ010170189.1:0-10565 GCA_902168405.1 Peromyscus aztecus
AAAAAAAATAAACTAAGTGTGTGCATACATACAAAAAGACCACTCAGTGACAGTAAGCCAGACGTTAGTTAGTTCTGTGCCTGAGTGGGGAAGATAGAGGTGGCTAACTGTCCTCCCTCCTGCAGACACTGGGTAGTTTTCATCCCTGACATGGAACAAAATCCAAGCCCGTGTGTCAGCTTTTTGGTGAAGGAAAAATAAAATCACTCTAAGCTCTTTAGATACCATTAATTTCCATGTCTTGACTACAGAAAACCTGTGTGCGAATCTACACGTCAGCCCTCCACATCTCACAGTTCAGGGGAGAGCAGCAACCTCCCCGGAGGTAGTTCTCTATGCTTACTGTAGTGGGTCTGTGATCCCCAGAGTGGCATACTGGAGACCCAGCTAAGACGCATCTCCCCTTGCTCCTTTTCAAAGAGCACGCAGTTCTCATGCAGCCGCCTAGGATTGTCATTAGAAGCCAATTGCAGACCTGTGGATGCCAACAGTGCTGACAGGCGATGGCAAGGTGGGGGTGGGGGTGGGGGGAGGGTTTCACCGCAGAAACGCAGTTCGTCTCTGAAATAAATGGAGAAAATGGTGTTGGGCTCGGGATCTGCCTTCTTAACGCACTGAGAGCTGAGGCTTCCGTCTTTCAGCCTTTGCTAAAAGGCCTGTGGAGCTTAGCTTGAAAGACAAGCCTCCATGTTGAGGTCCTTTTAGCTGTTTAAGCTTTTCCTCTTCCAACAGGGGTCAAAGGGCATGAAAGATCTCCTCTGAAGGTTCGAGAAGGAATCATTAAAAGGAGGAGGAGACGGGCGGAAGGTCAGCTTCTTTCCCTAATGGGCGCCTCCCCGAGGCCCAGGCGCTGGCTTCCTCCAACCTGCAGTGACTTGATTAACACTTTGCTGAGAAGGACCTGAGGGAAGCTGGAGGAGCCATCATCCATGGCGTGCTGAGGAAAACAGACACAATAGAAGTCTGGTTGTGGTAAGTAAATTCCATCGATGGTATGAACTCCAAATACCACCGGGTTTCAACAAACCAGACAGAATAAACGTTCGGAGTCTATGCGTATTTTGAATCTGCTGTGAAGCTTGTGTCCTTCAAAGATAAACTTTCCCTGGATAAGGACAGGTTTGGGAGCAAAATCCATCTTTGCATGCAGCACAGACACAGAGATGGTGAAGGCGCTCACGGATTTTTAGTCAACAAGCAATAAACTGCATTTGCACCCACACACCTATTCCTCACGCCCCATCTGGTAACGTTCCCACGTTTCCAAGAAAGAAATCAATAGCAATAATCTTGGAGGGACTCATCGGGTGTGTGGTTTATCACACTGCCATTTGAAGAGGGGGAAAAAATGTCCCCTTCATAACTTAAAGCAAAAGATTGTTCTCTATATATATTTACAAAGAAATTTCAGAATTATTACCGGGGGAAAGTGGTTTGAAGGAGCGATTGAGTCAATTAAAATATACGTGAGAAATAGATTCCAGCACATCCTTAATATTATCAATGGTCAACAAAACATTTCCAGCCTGCCAATTCCCCATCATTTCCAGACTATGTCTAAGAAAAAGACAGCTACAGATGCATGTTGAGACAGCTTCTCAGAGAGGGAAGCCATCCTGTGTCTGGCATGCAGGACAGGGAAATCATACCCATGCCCAGACTCTGAAATTTAGATCTGGTGTTGTGCACACGAAGGAAGTATGACTCTTTGTTACTGCGCTTTATTTACTGCAGACCTTGTCTGGAACCCACTGTCGAAGCCACCTTGAACTTTCCACTGATCAATGCTGGCGCCTCTGCCGCATGAAAGAGTGGCTACGGGACAAGCCACCGGCCACACAAGAAAGCCAGCTGCCCACGAGCCTTGTTAAAAAAAAAAAAAAAAATGGGCCAGAGCCATGGATACTCCAGCCTGGGACTGTGTCTCCACCTCCACCCCCCCCTAAAATGACAGACAGTGACAGAGCTTCTGAAAACAGGAATGTTACAAGAGTGGGAGCGAAGGTCCAAAGCACAGAACATGATTTCCGGGAAGTAACAAGACAGTGTGGGGTGGAAATGCACCAGGAAGAGGAAGGCTAATACAAAACAAGGGGAGAGGGTCGTATTTCCTCCCAGTAACATGGCAGATTAAAAAAGTTGCCTTTATTTTTCTGTGCAAATAAACTTTACTTCAGACACGGCAGGGGTGGGTCGCTGTCCCATAAAATAAGCTTTATCTGCTGTGGTGACAACTTGAGACAGGGTGGGAGGTGGAAGCAGGGTAATAGCCATCTTTTCCATTATTTTTGTCAATATTTTTGTTACGTTGTGGAGAGATGGCTTGGGAAAGTCTAGACAAATGCTATTAAGAGTGAGGGCTGAGAGAAAGGATGGAATCAAATTCTTTAGACGCTCACGTGGGGAGTCTTTGTCACTGCAGGAGGCTGGGACAGAATGTTCAAAGACACCGAGGTCTCTGTGCAAACACTGCAATCGACCCCCAAGCTCTGGCCTTATGTGGGGGGAGGGGTGATCCACTGAATGAGAAACTCAGTCTTTTATTTAGTGTGTGCAGGTGTGCATGCAGATGTGTGATGTGGTGTGTGTGTGTGTGTGTGTGTGTGTGTGTGTACGTACATGTATGGGTAGGTTTACCTGTGGTGTGTGTGCACATGTATGTGTAGAGATATAGAACAACTTCAGGAGTCTATCTTCATGTACTTTCCACCATTTTGTTTTTGAGACAAGGTCTCTCGTTGACCTAAACTTTGCCATGTATGATAGGCTAACTGGTCTGAGAGCTCCTAGGGATTTGCCTTTTTGCCTCCCACCTCCCATCTGGGATTACAAGTATGGACCACTATACCCAGCTTCTCTCCTTTTGGGGGAGAGGGGCTCAAGACAGGGTTTCACTGTGTAGCTTTGGAGCCTGTCCTGGAACTCACTTGGTAGCCCAGGCTGGCCTCAAACTCACAGAGATCCACCTCCCTCTGCCTCCCAAGTGCTGGGATTAAAGGCGTGGACGGCCGCCGCCTGGATGGTTGTATTGAGGGGTCACCCTATAGCTCAAGCTGGCCTAGAACTCACAATCCTCCTGCCTCAGCCTCTCTAGTGCTAGGATAACAGGTATGAGCCATGACACCTAGCAGAGATTGTCTTATTGATTAAATACTAAACTGTATTCCTGTCTGCTTCGTGGACTTCTGACTTACATCTCAAGTAGAATATCATCCGTGCTTTAGGAATTGAAAGGACTGATACTGACTCCACAAGTCTGAGCTAAATTTAAAAGTAGCATCGGAGACTTATGGTGTGGACATTATGTTAGTTTGGTCCTCAGCCAAAGAACCATTAAACCTCTGAGTTTAACCAGGAGGATTTGTAGAGGTCACTCAAGCCCTCTGCATCCAGAGGGATAGAAGTCCTCTGCCTCCACTCAGCAACTTGGCATCTCCTGAAAAGAGAAGCACACTGCAGCTACGTAATCTCTGCAAGGCATGCTGAGAAGATCGACATTAATTGTGCTCCTTAAAAAACCCAGCCATTACGGGTAACAGTGAGCTGCACACATTTGTCGGGGGAGGGGGTTATGCCTGTATGCACATAAAGCCAGAAGTTGATGTCAGGTGTCCTTCTCCGTCACTCTCCTCCTCGTTTTTTGACACAGGGTCTCTCCCTGATCCTAGAACTCACCATTTCAGCTGGACTGTTGGCCCAGGACGCCCACCCCTCCCCCAGGCCTGTGTTATAGAAGGATGCTGCTACACCCAGTGTTTATGTGGGTGCAGGGGGATCCAAACAGAGGTCTCTGTGTTTGCCCATCAAGCACTTTACCCGTGGAGCCACCTCCCTAGCCCCTTGATACCCAGTTTTTATACTTAACACAAGCATATTCACATATGCATTATGTTATCAAAGTTGGAAGAGAGAGGCAAGGGCGGCAAGAAAAGACCTAAAGAGAATCATATTGTTATTTCAGTAAGATTTTGTGGTTTACAAAACACATTGGCATCATCTATTTATAGTCTGAAGAAAGTTCTGTTATCAGTGGAAGGAGTTTCTCACCATTACCATTACTTGAAGCTATAAGGCCAAGGAAGATGTCTTCCTTCCAAAATATCAGCTTCCTCAATGCTCCCTACAGTTGACAAGTCTCTGATTCCCTAAAGGACATACTGAGTCATTCTCTCTGCAGAAACTCACAATCTTGTATTTTAAGAGTGATTCTTCTGATACAACTTTCCAAGTTCTAGAAGCCATGACACCGTGAGTACCATATCCCCTCGGGGAGAGATCTAAACATGGCTAACACGGCCTTGGGCATGTAGTATATGATAAGCAAATAAATACTGAAGCTATAACACATGCATAGCAGTCTGCTAGAGGTCAGTCTTGAAGATGATACCCACCCTCCTCATCTGAGTTGTCAAGAAGCATGTGCATGGAGCTGACAATTAACCTTCAGAGTCCCTCCACTTGACAGTTAAACTCATGAGCAGCTATTAGGAGCTGAATTCTGTTCTGTTACCGTATGTATCAGCCCACCATAAGGAACCCACCCTGCACAACTTTCTGCAAAGCTACAACCGTGAATATTCCAGAGACACTACAGTCATCGTGGTCTATGCAAATTAGACTCTGGGCTCTGCCATGATGGCAGACTTCTGCCCTCAGAGAGCCGAAATGAGCCCTTCCTTCCTTGAGTTGCTCTGGTCAGATTCTTTGCCACAGCAATGAGACAAGCATTCCTAAAGCCCATGGGTGTGTATCCCACTCCTTGCAGTATAGTATGTCACAATGAGCCCATTACTCTGTGCAACTTAAGAAAAGGGTCTTCCCATGACTATGGTATTCTGCCTATGCCACCCTGTCTTTGAACGAGTCTCGGCAGTAGCATTTCTGATCCTGAAAAACATCAACCCGTGCTTCTTTGAGGCCCAAAGAGCATCAATTTTTTAGTTGGAAAGCACTCGCAGCAAACAGCTTTCCCTTCAATACTCAGCCTCGCTCTATCACTTAGCCAGATGCAAATTCTATTTATTTCCTTGTATATCCTCTTGCTGTCCACATTAATTCACTTATAAGAGCTGCAGTTTCTCAAGTTCTTAGTTTAATGGCCTAATTGTAAATATCTTAAGCCAATAGCACTCTGTTAAGCCACGCCGTGCCCTGAGCCTAAGGATTTCCAAGTGCGCTCAGGTGTCCATCTGTTCTGAACATAGAATTTAGGTGCAGTGCTCCAGCTGTGAAACTAGACCAGCAGGGAGCCGCCAAATTTTAGAAATTTCATATTTTAATATACACGATGATCTTTTGTTGCTACCTAAGTTGGGAATCTGTTGACAAAAAAAATCATTCCACACCCAAATATTTCATGTCACGTAATAGAGACATAAAAATCAGTTAACTGTGAAAATCAAACATCTCTGAGGCATTATTTGGTCTAGTGCACTAATTACTTTTCCTGTTGCTATGACAAAATTCCTGACAGACTCAACATAGCAGGGGGGACATTTATTTTGGTTCACAGCTCCAATGGGACACGCCATCATGGCAGAAGAGGAATTGGGGAAGCACCCCATGACAGCAAGGAGCCTGTGACTGCTAGGCTCCCATTGCACTGGACAGGATGGTTAGACTAGGAGACGAGAATAACCTTCAAAGCCCGGCTCTGAGAAGTCTGTGTCCTTCAGGGAGGCTCCGCATCCCAGAGTTCTGATGACCTTCCCAAGACAACACCAGCGGCTGAGGACCAAGTGTTCAAACACATGGGAGAACTTCACATTCAAACCATGGCTGTCCAGAAACTGGTTTTACTTGAATAAATACCTGGAATCAATGAGGCTTCCCCTGTGTTGGCTGTCTGTTAGTTTCATACAGGTTTTGCACAGACCTTACTCGATAATCCGGCCTGATCATACTCTCACAACCCTCCTGCCTCAGCTTCTCAAGTGCTAGGATCACAGGTGTGTACTTGCCACTTCTTTTTTTTTTCTCATTGAAAATGAAGACTTTGGCTTGGCATTCATAAGGCTCAGGTACAGTGCCCCGCATTCTCCAGCCTCTAAAATGAAGGCTTGTAGGCCATGCCTTCCAAAATCTGACAAGGAAAGGGGAAAAGTGATAGAGAAAGAAAACCTGAGGTGGCTGGGCTTTTGTTTTGAAAGCTCAGAGAGCTAGAGGTGTGGTTCAATTGGTAGAGTGTTTGCCTGGCATACACAATGCCCTGGATTCAAGGCAGAGCACCACCAAAACAGGTGTGCAATGTATACTTGTAATCCCAGCACTGGTGGGGTAGAGGAAGGAGGATCAAAGGACTCAGGTCATCCTTGACTCTAAAGAGTGTTTGAGGCCATCCTAGACCACATAAGACCCCGTCAAAAAGATTTTTTTTAAAAAGCAAAATGGGGCCGGGCAGTGGTGGCGCACGCCTTTAATCCCAGCACTCGGGAGGCAGAGCCAGGTGGATCTCTGTGAGTTCGAGGCCAGCCTGGGCTACCAAGTGAGCTCCAGGAAAGGCGCAAAGCTACACAGAGAAACCCTGTCTCGAAAAACCAAAAAAAAGCAAAATGGGAAGAAATTTGGTGTGTGTGAATTTGAGGGTAAAGAGTCAACATCACAGAAAGACTGTCAGCACAAAGGAAAAGAATAAGACTGAGTTTCTGAGGAGTAGGAGGGAAAGAAGCCCCAGAAACCCAGAGGCCCATCCTCTCCAAGAAGAAAAGGATTCATCTGACAACAGGTGGGAGAGAAAGGAGATTCAAAACTTGCTCTCTCTCTCTCTCTTTCCCATTACTGTGGGATTATCTCCCAGGAAACTGCTATGAAGTCGAGAAAACTCCTGGGCTTAACTAACATTAGAAAGCATTTCATCTCTGCCCTGTGCTCCCCTCAGTCCTGGCAAGCAGAGCACATTGCCTCCTCCACAGTCATGCACTGGAATTCATTCTCAAGGATCTTCACCGTATTGTGCATAACGGCACAAAAAAGTTACGTCTTATTTTCCACACTTGTTAAAGACAAAGTTGTAATCCATTAGTGTGCTAAACAGCAGCACTTTCTATCCAGTTGTAAAAACTCTTTACTTTAGTGGAAAGATTGCAGAGAGATGGTTCAAACCAGTAGCCGCCTCGCTGTGACTTCTAAAATCCATAAGCTTCATACCAGAAGGCCACAGCTTTCTCCGTCACGGTCCTGAGATGGGTCTCTTGAAAGTCTCTTCACTTCCTTCCCGTCAAATGCAAACGTCTCACTTGACCCCTTACAGGTGACATCACTTTCCTCATCGTTCTGGCCATCATATAAATGGTTGCAAACCTCCAGGAAACACAATGGTGACAAACAGTGAGAGAGGCAAGCCAAGGCCTCGGATTGTTTACTCAATAACAAGTCAACACACGTGTGCCCACGCACATGCCATGAACTATGACCTAATGCAGTAAGGGAAGCATGGCACAAAGCACTGAGGAGCCGAGGAGAAAAACCAAGTCTGCCCCAAGGAAAGACACAACACCGCATGTCCCAGCCATGATGTATGAGCAGGGATTTGTGACTCCGACTGCTGTGTAGCCACCTCTGCTGCCTGCTTTGCCAGCAGCCCCTCCTGCCCTTCCTCAAGGCACCTGTCCTCACTCTCCATCCACACTTCTGACCTCACTGTTCACATCTCTCCATATCGCTCTTTTTGGTGATGGTGCCTGAGCTTTGAACCCAGGGCCTGATATCTGCTGGGAAAGAACACTACCACTGAGCTACATCCTGAGCCCTCTTTTTGGTTTGAAATGGGGACACACTAAGCTTCCCATGTTGGCCTTGAACTCGCTATGCAGACCAGGCAGGCTATGAAATTATAATCTTCCTCCTTCTGCCGCCCAAACAGCTGGGATTACCAGGCCTGACTCTCTCATGGCTCTTAATCAGCAACTGTCTGACAATAACAGGAGCACAGCCCTCCTCTTGTGACTTTCCCTTGCACAGGAAATGGCTACTGATGGTTGCACCTTCACCCAAAGCTGCACACTCTCCAGGGTATAGGGGAGCTCCTGGCTTTCCCTAAGAAAATATGTCTTCTAAGACCACCGAAGCCCTCAAGGCTTCCCTTTCCCAACTATCTCACCAGCACCATCCTTTGAACTTGTAGGGTCTGTTACCCACCACTTTCACTGATTCACATTGTTCCAGGTAGACTACAAGGGTTTGGGATGGCAAGTATTAGCTATTGCTTCTCTACAGAAATTTCTCCCTTCTTCTCCCTGACTGTCCCCATTCCCTGATATTTGCCATCAGAGCTCCCTCTTGATCATGCTGTGCTCATGACAGACATCACCAATCAAATGCCAGATTCAAATTTGATTCCTAATCTTTTTCAACACAACATTTCAGCCAACAACATCCAATCAGATGGAAATGGCTTTGAGTTTAAAATCCACTACCTAATGCTTTAATAAAGACACATTTGTGCTTTAATCCATTTCTGTAGATTGATTGAATTTTGGCTCTCTTAGCAAGAAGGCCACAAAATTCTTAAAACAATTTTATAGTAAGTATGAGCAATTAGCACTAAGTAAGGGCTATATAGAAGAGAGTTTGAAGTTTCATCAATAAAATCTGCTGAAATCCAGCATACGTTGAAGATGTAAGAAGCTAAAAAGAACATTCTCACCAGGCTTAAAATGAAAATAAAAAGATAATATTTAATCATTTGAATCATAATTTTTCTATTACAAAAATAAAATTATATTATTGTACATAATTAGAATCATAATTCTTCCAGAACCCCTGAGTCTGCTGAAGTACACAAAGCAAATGAGCAACCTGAAGCCTGAGGAAAAACAGGGGCTGCCAAGAAGGAGAGCGTGACACTGGTTCCCCTGACACAGACACAGGGCAACAGCAAACCATGAAAAGAATTCACCTAAAATCTTAAACAGTTCCTAAATGGTGGGGGGAGACACATGTGCAATACAAGGACCCTGCAGGCCTACATGAAGGGAAATCCAGACCTCCTGCTGTGGTTTGAATTGAAAGATGTCCCTGATGATTTTTAATTTGGAGGGCTTACGAGGGATGACCAGATCATGTGGGCTCTGGCTTCATCAATGGTTTCCTCCATTGATAAATTCACAGCTGCATTGATTATAACAAGGTGGGGCCTCGAGCTGGTAAGAGGGCTCAGGGGGCGAAGGTGCTTGCTGCCAAGACTGACAATTTGATTCCCAAAGTTTGATTCCCGGAACCCACATTACAGGAGAGAACGAACTCCCACAAGTCATCCTCTGACCTCTACACACAAAAGAATTTAAATTTTAAAAAAGGAGATGGGGCTATTGGAGGAAGTAGATCACTAAGGACCCGCTTCTCAAAGGTGGGATTGTCCTAAACCATTCTTCATTTGCTTTCTGCTTCCTGATCTCCATGAGGCCAGCAGCTCAGCTTCTATCATGCTCCTCTTCTCCACATTCCTCTACCTTACCACAGGCTCAGGAACACAGAGCCAAGTAACCTATGAAAACAGTGAGCTTGAAAGGACCTTCATTCCCTTAAAGGACCCATCTCAGGCATTCTGTCACAGGAATGAAAGGTTAATACCCATTCACAGGTGTTAAAGGTTCCCACTGAATGTTCTACAAGGGGTGAAGCAAGAGATGAGAGAAAAACACTCTGTTGTGCAGACCTGAAAAAGAGGGAATACTCCACCTACAAGAAGAACATGAAATCCAGTTCAGAGTCTTCTTTCCTTTGTGCCCAGGGAAACAAGAACATGAGACTGTTTGAGGAAAATTGACTCTGGGTACAGGCAAAGATCCACTGCAGCTGGAAAAAAAAATGAAAGAGAAAAAACACATATGTGTGAGGTTGTGGTTAAGAAACATCCACATACTCAAACCTTAGACATGTCTACATTGAAAGGGATTGAGTTTGTTCTGGATCAGATGTTAAGAGAACACTTGATTCCCTTCCATTCCCCAAGACGGATCCTATTTGGTCAGGATCTCTTCCCATCTGTCTATATGTGTGCACACGTATGCGCACAGAACTTGTTTTGGACTTTGTCTGTTGTGTGTCTGGGTTTGTTGAGACAGAGTCTCACCAAAATCTCCTCCACAGCATCTATGCCAGTGGTCATTGCTGAAGAGCCTGAAAGCCACAGTCAAACCCAAAGGCTTCAACACCACTTCATTTATCCATAAGATAAAAAGCATGTTTATGAAATAAAAAAAAAAGCATGATGCTCAAACTCTTCCTTTTTGCCTAATGGGAAAGAGAACGAAGAGGGTAGGACATGGGAAGAAAGGCCTGATGTGCAGGACTGATGTAAAGTATGCCTGTAGATGGACCATCTGGTCACTAAGGAATATGAAAATGCTAGCCATAAAGTTTGTTCTACATGGTGCATGATAGAAACCCACATCCTGCTGGGCAGCGGTAGCACATGCCTGCCTTTAACCCCAGCACTCTGTGATTTTGAGGCCAGCCTGGTCTACAGAGCGAGATCCAGGAAAGGCACCAAAACTACACAGAGAAACCCTGTCTCGAAAAAAGAAAGAAAGAAAGAAAGGAAGGGAGGGAGGGAGGGAGGGAGG
>CABHPQ010170190.1:0-41860 GCA_902168405.1 Peromyscus aztecus
CCCAGTGATGCCCCTGTTTCAGTCCACTTCTCCATCACTGGTGCTACAGACGCATGTGGCCACATCTGGATTTTTACATGGATTCTGGGGGTTCAAATGCGGGTCCTCTGCCTGTGGATCAGGCACTCTTTCTCATGAATCTATCTCCTTAGCCTCTGGTTTTGTGTTTCAATGCAGGAATCTGGTGTGGTAATTTTTCTGGGGAGACAGCAATGACAGATTAAATAAATGGTTCCAGTGAAGTCCAGATTGATGAACCAATGAGTTTGTTAAGCTTATTATGGGAGCATAGGTAGTAAGGGGTTATTTACAGGGACATGAGTGACCCTCAAACAGCTGCTCAAATGAAAATTCCTGTGCCTGAATGGATTACAGCCCCTTGAAGGCTGCATAGAGTCCCTCCTTCAGTTAACCCCCACCTCTTATATACTCTAGTGCCTTCTGAGAACATATGCAGATGGGGGCAAGATTGCATTTTATCTTGGGGAGGGCACAGGAGAGAGTGAGTGACTGTTATGTCAGGTGGAGTCTGACGACTCTCTCACCACTTCTACCAGGCAATGTTGATAGACTGGCTGGTGGGGGGCTTCTCAGGCAGCTGATGCAGCCGCTCTGATTTCAGATGGTAATTTTTTCCCTAACAGTATCAGGAAAAAGAAATCACTGGAGCTCCAAAGAGGCCATAACTTATTCTAACATGAGTCAGAGAAGGGCTCTTATTTATTGCATTTATGTAGGGGAGGAACAGGAAAGGGCATTGCAGAAAGAAAGAAACAGTGTTTACAAGTCATGATGCTGTGAAAAATCTGAGCTTGATAAAGGAATGGCCACAGTGTCTGGGCCAGAGGACACATAGACAAGTTTTTCATGTCAAGTTAGCAATCTGGATTTAATCCTACTATCTGGAACCTAGAATTACTCCCAAACTCTAGAAATAGAATATCAGGGCTTCAATGAGTTTTGCAATTCAGTCAAACTTTGCACACTTGCATTTTATAATTTGTACAACACACTTGATGATCACTACTAACTTGTCACTTGGCATTGCCATTGAAAAGCCCAAACAAAACTGTGCCAAATTCTGTTGTATAGTTTATAGCCACAAGCAAGAACTGTTATTGTTTATGCCACTCATTTGAAAATATTCTACCTATGTGAGTCCTCTGCATAGTGTGGCTATGAAATCTTAGATCATTGATTTTTAACATAATGTTTTTATGTCTTTTCTCTGTCAATGCTTTGTATTTTTAACATTTTTATATTAATTAATCAAAATAATGGACCTCAATATGACATTTCATACATGTACATGATCTACTTTGATCACCCAATTCAACCTGCATTACTCCCTCTCAAGTTTTTAAGTCTTGAGAATCACAATGTGAAGTATGATACACACATCTAATGTTCACAAAATATACATCTTGATTTGCTAATTTTAGCTCAAAATAATTGGTGTTGGCCACATCAATGGCTAAAAATAGTGTTTAGGAACTTTTTGATCTGTTAGAAAACAAACATTGAGCTAATTATGAATTAATAGCAAGGATTCATTTATTGTGTCAGGGTCTTGAGTCACAATAGACAATTTCCCAATGTTTTCATAGATCTCATAGGTCAAGCCATTAGATTCCCTAAGGCTAAGAGGTAGAAAAGCGTAAGAATAGGACAATAAAATGAAAGATCCAGGGAGAGGAGATGCGGACAAAACACAGAAGTACAAACAGCATTTTAGAGACATCATATAGCAAGTTTAAAGTCCTACACCCTACAGAAGCTGTTACCATAGACAGAGGTCAATGCCAGGGAATCCTGGTGAGTCTAAGCCCTGACCTAAGAAAAGTTGCCAGGAGGAGACAGGTGGGCATGGGTGGGAGATGGGGCTGGATGACTGATGGCCACATTTTATAGTGGGGATCTGATTGAGTCTTCTTGCTAGAGGAAACCTGCTTAGGAAGTTGTTCTAGATGACTTGTCATTTTTCTTATTCCCCTCCTAGTACATAGCCAAATTTGTCACAGAGATGGAAGCAGAACCAAGCGTGTGTGTGTGTGTGTGTGTGTGTGTGTGTGTGTGTGCACGAGCGCGCGTGCACTCAGGCTCCTTGGCTGTGAGGTTTGAGGTACATGAGTCATCAAGCAGTCCCAGAAACCAGTCTTCATAGAAGATGAAGAAATAGTGGAAGTTTGCAATAATCTGTGGGACCAAGTTTGCAGAGTCAAAGAAAGGAACATTATAAGACAGTGAGGCTGATGAAATAACACATGATGTTTTTATTCCAGATGTCTCATTTCATCCTTCATGCTTTCACTCATTCTCCTTCCATCCTTTGTCTCTTTTTTTCTCTGCTCTTCCCCACCCCTCCCCCATCCACTCCTCCTCTGTTTCTGTTCAGAAAGGGACAGGCCTCCCATGGGTGTCCACAAGCATGGGATATCAAGTTGAGGTAGGACTGAGCTCCTCCCCTTGTATTGAGGCTGGGCAAGGCAGTCCAGTATGAGGAACAGGTTCCTGGAAGCCAGTCAGAGTGTTAGGGACAGGCGCTGCTCCCACCACTGGGAGTCTCACAAGTAGATCAAGCTACACAACTGTCACACACACATAGAGGGTCTAGGTCTGTCCCATGCAGGCTCCCTAGCTGTTGGTCCCGAGTCTGTGAGTTCCTATGAGCCAGGCTAGTTGTCTCTGTGATTTCCCTTGTGATGACCTTGACCCCCTGGTTCATACAATTCTTCCTCTCTCTCTTCAACAGGATTCCCTGAGCTCAGCCCAGTGCTTGGCTGTGGATCTCTGCATCTGTTTCCATCAGTCACTAGATGAAGGCTCTCTGATGACAATTGGGGTAGTTACCAGTCTGATCACAAGAGATAGTCAGTTCAGGCTACCTATCTGCTATTGCTAGGAGTCTCAGTTGGGGTCATCCTTGTGGATTCCTGGGAGTTTCCCTTGCATGAGGTTTCTACCTGACCCCAAAATGCCCCCCACATCAAGACATCTCTTTAATTACTCTCCCCCTCCATTCATACCCTCCAACCCAATCCCTCATGTTCCTATCCTTGCCGGCCCACAGTCTACCCAAGAGATATCTTCTGTTTCCTCTTCCCAGGGAAATCCATGGGCCCCGTTCCCCTTTGGGCCCTTCTTGTTACCTAGCCTCTCTGGGATTTTGGATTGTAGTCTGGTTATCCTTTACTTTATAACTAGTATCTACTTATGAGTGAGTACATACCAAGTTTGTCTTTCTGGGTCTGGGTTACCTCACTCAGGATGATGTTTTCTAGTTTCATCCATTTGCCTGCAGATTTCATGATGTCATTGTTTTTAACAGCTGAGTAATTGTGTAAGTTTACCACATTTTCTTTATCCATTCTTCAGTTGAGGGCATCTGATATTTAAATAATATTTTCTCAGTTGGGTTGCTTATGGTTATTGTTTCAATCCCCTACCATTCCCTTGGTAACTCATTACAATTTGGCTTCTATTAGCATGAAACTTTGGTTTGTAATTGACTATCAGCTTCCAAATAGTCAAATTCAAGAAAAAATGACATTCTGCTGTGACATAATATTCTTCACTTTCTTCTATCTTGTGTCCTCTTCTGCTTTTTTTCCTTTCTTTTCTTTGTTGCTTTTCTTGTACATTGGGAATTCTCCTCTGACTGCCTACACATTCTTCCAGGGTGATCTAAACCGCCAGTCCTAGGGATTTTTCCAATCCCTTGTTAGTAACTTTAGAGTTGATCTTTTGATCCCAGGGTTTCTGATGAGTTTAGATGTGTTCCCATTTGTCAACGTGTCTAGCATGTCTTTTGGAAGCTTGATCAGCATATTTCCCTTTAAGGCTGTTCAGTTTTGTACTGTCTTACTGACTGTAATATCACAACCATATAGTCACCCATATATGCTACAAGTATGCTGACTGGGCATCCCATCCCTTCCACTATTTTTCCTTTGTTAGTTCTTCTACATACACAATTAAGGTTCAATGGCTTTAGCCTCTATTGTCCAAGTTTGCTTATTCCTATCTACCTCTTTCAATACTGCATCAGTTGATTGCAGATTCCTCTCTTTTTATTCTCTCTCTGGGAGTTCTGCTTACATGTGCAAGATAAGAGACTGGCTAAACAAACCATTTGTGGAATTGTATGATATTTATTTCTATCTATCTTACTTTCTCTCTCTTCATCCCCACTTTCGAGACAGGGTCTCATGCATCTCAGACCATCTTCACATTTGTAATATGATCCTTCTCCTTCCATCTTCCCAGTGCTGGGGTTACAGAAGTGTACTATCACACCTTGTTTATGTGGTGCTGGGGATCAAACCCAAGAATTTGTGTATATTAGGTGAGTATTCTATCCACTGAGCTATACATTTTTACTTCAGACTTAGAAGATCTCTCTCTTGAAGAGTAACAGTAGTTCTGTAACTCGCTTCCCTTTACCTATCCCAATCCTTCTAATTCTACAGCACTACTTCTAATCACCTTTCTGAATGACCATTCTCTCACATCACTCTACTTCCAATTGTCTTTAGGACAAAGTTTGGATTTCTCAGAAAGTTCAAGAGGCCCTGCTTGTTGTCATTTTTTCATTAGTCACTTGCCTCATATTTACTACAATATTTCACCCTTGACTCTTTTCTCCAGCTGTAGCAAATGCCTCAAGAGCACCAATGATTTGAGCAAGACGTCATCTCTCTTAAATCTCCTTCCTTGTCCCTCCCCTCACCCCTCCCTGTAGCTAGAGTTTTCCTGCCTGACCCACAATCAGGACAAATCTCTGTTACCCACCAGTCCCACAGCCGCTCAGACCCAACCAAGTAAATACAGAGACTTATATTGCTTACAAACTGTATGGCCGTGGCAGGCTTCTTGCTAACTGTCCTTATATCTTAAATTAATCCATTTCTATAAATCTATACCTTGCCACATGACTCGTGGCTTACCGGTATCTTCATATGCAGCTTGCTATGGCAGCGGCTGGCAGTGTCTCCCTCCGCCTTCCTGTCTTTCAATTCTCTCTGTTAGTCCCGTCTATACTTCCTGCCTAGCCACTGGCCAATCAGTGTTTTATTTATTGACCAATCAGAGCAATTTGACATACAGACCATCCCACAGCACCTCACGTACCTTGCCTTATCCCTATTCCTTGTTTTACAGGAGAGTTTTTTAATTGAAATATTTATTGGGCTATATATATTTTTTTTATCTAAAGAAGTGTTCCTCATCTATACAGCCTGTATCCATAGCCCAACACATATTCCTCTGGAAGCAATGAGGTAAATAAATCTCTGATTAGATTTAGGTAGCTTTGGGGCAGAAATCTCATCCCTCCTAAGCCAGTATCCATCTTAGGAGTTATTTAAAACATGCATTGATGCTTCTTGCATTGCTACCTCCTTAGACCGAATGTAATAGAGTATTCCTTACCCTTGGCCTAGGAACCATGAGTGGACTTCCTGGGAAGGGCTCCTGAAATGAAAAGAATGATTTTACATGACTCAGCCACCAGCTTTTTGCTTCAGATCCTTCTAGCCTTTGCAGTATGTAAGAGGAATGACCTACATTCTGAATCACTTTATAATTTAAGAAGGAAATTCAAATGTGCAATATGAGGGGAACTCATCTCAGTTCAGGCAAACATCAGTTTTGAGAAACCTGAGCTAATAAAAAATGAAGGATTGAAGAATCAAGAACTGCTGACAGCAGCAGTTCAAAAGTAGGACAGCTTAGACAAAGTTACCTGGAGAACAAGGGCATGCGTTCTATGGCTGGAATTGTGTCTTTCCACTAGCTTCTTTTCTGGAAATGGTATTTCTCTCCCCTACCTTTCCTCCCTCCAGACCATCCAGTACCACTCCCCACTTGCTCTCTTTAAGATTTATGGCCTCTTTTTTCTTTAATTGTTTATATATATATATATATATATATATATATATATATATATATGTGTGTGTGTGTGTGTGTGTGTCTGTATATTAGTCCTAAATTTATAAATACAATCTGCTCAGTCTGCATAATGCTACTTGTATGTATATGTTTTCAGGACTGACCATTTGGTATTGGATATGCAATTGGTACACTCTTCCCAGGCACTTTAGAGAAAGAATCCAGAGGTCCCTGAGCTGGAATTAACCTGAAAACCTCTTACCTGAGGACTAGCTTTCATGGTACCAAAGCACTAAGCAAGGCTTCCAAGGGATGGAAGCAATCAATAGTCCTACCCAGCCATGATTCCCGTGAATAAGTAACTGTGTGTGTGTGTGTGTGTGTGTGTGTGTGTGTGTGTGTGTTTGTGTGTTTAAAGAAAAAAGAAATCTGAAAGAGACCAGATCGTTTCATGAATCTGAAAGAAACCAGGGGGAATATGGAAGGATTTGAAGGAAGGAAAGGGGGAGAAGAGTATCATTTTCTGATAAGAAGCTAGTGGGAAAGATAGCACTGATCAGTACTGCATGGTAACACTGAGGATGCAGCAGCGGCATGCACACCTTGTCAGTAACCAACAGCTCTCTAATTTTTTTCTTTCTTTTTTTAAAAGTTTATTTATTTATTTTTTTCCACAAAACAATTGCATTTTTAACATAGAACAATACACGAGTCACCAGCATATATGCAAACACAAAACTGCATCTTGAGTCAAGGTAGAAACAATAAATAGAACAATACATGAATCACCAGCATATATGCATACAAAAAACTGCATCTTGAGTCAAGGTAGAAACAATAAATTTCTTCATTTAAACAGTTCCATTTTTAACCCAGTTCCAGCATACAGTTCCTAGGTCATTACTATAAACTCGAAATTGTCCCATTGCAATGAAATCTCTATTGTGCATTTCATTTCTTAAGTCTCAAAATTCAAATGATAAATTCTGATATTAGCCCTCCAAATATGATAAATCCATAACCAAAATCTTTTTGTAGTTTTCTCATTAAGTTCAAGAAGTTCAAAAAAAAAAAAAAAAAGTAAATTCTGGTATCAGGCTTTCACTTCCAAATATGAAGAGACGATTTACAACCAAAACTTTTTGCAGTTAATAATTTTAGTTCAAACAAGCGTCTCTGCAACTTTTGTTCTCACAGACAGAGACCTTTCTAGGTACAGTAGTATTGTAAACCGCACTATTTTTGACGTTAGCTCAGGTTTTTCTGTATTGCATTGATTTTTCCACAGATCTCAGCTGTGGGGAACTACTTTAGCAGATATATTTCTTATTACTTCTTATATACTTCTTATATTCATTCCATCTTAATTCTTATTTAAACTTACATTTGTAACTAGTATCTTTACCTCTTACACGCTTATTACTGTATGTTTTAGGACTACCTTAGATTCTTCTTGCAAGCTTATCTCTAATTGTTTTTAAGACATTTTCAGCAATAAGGAAATCATGCCTGGCACTGGAATAGATACCTTTTAATCTCATGACTGCAGAAAGATGCTGCTGGGCTTTTCACTTGTGTGGAGTTGTTCTGCTGTTTGCACACTGTAGTCACAAGACAGAAATTTGCACGTGCCAGCACTAGCAGAAGACAGCAAGTCCATTCATGTGGTCTGTTAGTTATTTCTGCATTGATATGACAGAAAAAACTTGAAGGAAGATTTTAACTCACAGTTAACCTCCACAACCATTTGGTTCTGTGTCCGAGCCGAACATCCCGGCAGGTGGTGGAAATGTGTGACAGAGGAGAGTTTTCAACATTATAGTAAGTCATAAAGCAGAGGACAATGACAGAACCAGGGACCGTGTCCCACTCTCAAGGGCCTGTCTCTAGTGACCCACTTCTGCCAGCCAGCCTTTACCTTCTGAACCCTCCTCAGCCTCACAAACAATGCCACCAGCTCGGGAACAAGCATTGGAAACATAAGCCTGTGGGAATCTTTCAGATTCATAGCAATACAAGTAGGAGTTACTGTTAGGTTAAATCATACCTTGGAGATGAAATGAGTATTCTAAACATGTAATGTGAACTCATTGTAGACACAGGACGTGTTTTGAGCCAACTGACTTAATATATGAAAATGACTTAATACACTCAGGTGCCAAGTAAAACTCTTTTCTGTGGGTCCATTCCTCTCTTTGCCCCTGTCAAGCTTCAGTCTGTGTTCTTTGGGTTGACATCTTCTCTTCCTCAGAAATCCAGACTGAATCACATGTGTGTAAAGTTTCTCTGGTGATCATTAATCCTCTAGTGGTCGCTGAGCCCCAAGTTGACAGAGCAAGGCTCCCTAGCTGCTATTCTACAATGTTTAGAATATTCATTTTGTTTCTTTCCTTCTTTCTCTCTTGGTTAAAAAAATAGCAGTCAATTATGTGCTGTGGAAATAAATGAAAATAATAATAATGGTTATGGTAATACTTATTTTTTGAGCCAGGCTGTTTTAGTACTTTATGTGTTAATGTGATTTTCGCCACAAATGGATGGTACATCTGTTGTTCAGATGATGACCCTGAGCCTCAGAGAAGCTCAGAAACATTTTCTTTTTATCTTATTTTTTGAGCCAGGATTTGGGTATGTAGACCATTCTGGCCTTGAACTCATGGGCAATCTTTATACCTCAGCCACAAGTGCTGGGACTATAGATGTGTGTCACCTATAATGCAAGAAATATCTGCAAACTTTCTAGGAAAATCAAGGCAATAGGCAACCTGGGACAGATATAGTACAAACAGTTAAGGAAACAAATTAGAGAATCCTTGAGTGATTTGCCTAAGACCTTGAAGCATGAATCCTTCTTTCACTGTATTGTGACCAATAATGGGTGGAAAATGAACTCTTGTATTTGTACCCTCCCATGTAGCTGAAGGTTTTCTTCTGAAGACCTTTCTAGGCACAGATGTCTCTGTAGAAAGACAGGTTTCTAGGCTAAAGTTCAACATTAATCTCCTGGAAGGGGGCTCACCTGCAGATGCAGGCAACACTCTGAGGGAGAGGCTCTGGAATCCTTATTTCTTAATTTCGTATGCTTAGGTTGATTTGCAGACAGCGACTTACTCTCTCTGATAATCTTCTCACAATGGAGTTTCTATCCAGGGTGTAGGTTCTGGGTGTAGTTCTCAAAAATCAGACTTTGACTACATTTCCCAGAGCCTCAGAATCTTCATGTGTAAAATGGGGATGCTGGATTGTATGATCTTTGAATAACACTAGAAATCATACATACTATGGCCTTAAGACAAATGAGGTTCTGTTCAAATGATCTCTATGTGCACATTGACCAGCATTAAGATAAAAGCTTGGCCAATATTGTTTTACCAAATCTCATTAACACGAAACAAAATCCAGAGCAAGGAGCTCTCAAAACGCAGCAGGCCTCTGAGCAGGGAGGCTCGGCTTGCTGCTTAGCAACCTCTCAGGATGGAGGGTGTAAATGGATAACTGCAGGGCAGCAAGCAGTTTCCATAGGAGCCATTGTGAGGCAGTTCAGTCTTTTTTTCCAAAGGGAGCCCTTTGGGATACAGCTAGGCATTACTTACAGAGTGCAGCAGAGTTTAGGGCGTGGTCTAAAAATCTCTGCAATATACACCGAAATGTGACATCCTTTAAAAACAATTCTTTTGTGTGTGGTGGTATTGTGTGTGGTGGTTGCATGCTTATGTGTGCATTCATGTGGAAAATGTACAGAGGGAAATGTTAAGTGTGTTCCTTAATCACCCTTCACCCTACTTTTTGAGTCAAGACCTCTCATTGAGAGCTTACCAATTTGGCAACACTAGCCTGCCAGTGAGCTCCAGGGACCCCCCCATCTCTGTTTCCTCAGTACTAGGATTGCAGTAGTGCAATCCTCCTGGCTTTTTATGTGGGACCTGGGGGTGTGAAGCACAGGTCCCTGGGTTTGTGTGGCAATCACTGTGCCCACTGAGCCGTCTCCTCAGCTCCCATGCCATGTGCTTTAGAGTAAATGGAGCTGGAAGATTTTCCACAGCAGAGACATAGCTGCTGCCGATAGCTTCAGTTCTCCGCAAATATTTACATGTATATGATTTTAATTGTTAATCAGAAAACATCCATAGATAGCAGCAGCCATTATGTGAGCCCAAAGATATATAATATGTATATGTAACTTCATAAATCATAAATTTATGCAGAAAATTATTTCATGAGTTCTTAATTTTTCAAAAATGAAGCATTTATTATTTTATATGACCATGTATCCTCTTCCAGTCTCACAGTGGTATGATATTCAGATACAAGTTTGAAGGGAGATGAAGGGATATCTTTGCTTTCAGAACCCTCCTGCTTATTGAATTTATTTAAGACCACTTTCACGTACTCATCATGATTTTATTCTGAGCTAATATTACTGACCCAAATATTTCCAAGTGACAAATTGTCCTGTCTCAGACATGAAATGTAAATTGCTTTTCCTGACTGTCTGAGTTGAGAGTCACACAAAATCTTTTCTCGAACTCTGATTAAGACTACAGTTGTCATCCGTCTCTGACTCCTGCAGAGTGCATTTGCCTTTCACTTGACCTCGAATCCTTGTTAGAATCACACATGTTTTCTTCTCAGTATGGAAAGCAATACCATTAATTCATGAACATCTGTGCATCACAAGCTGACCACAAAGGCCAGAATAACAAGAGGATGTTCAGAGTTACCTTTTTCTCTGGCAATGGAAAATATTTCTCTAGAGATTTTGGAGAGAGAATAAGCAGGAATGCCAGTCTTTAGCACAAGGAGAAATATACAGATAGAAGAAAATCTTGTCCTTATTTATTTTCTTTCTCTAGATCTAGGCAGAAAATGGGTCTGGTAAGAGATGAGAATTGTCTACAAAACACAGATATCATTACTTTGAAATCACTGACAATCAGATCTTTAAAGTCACAATAGTGTGTGTGTGTGTGTGTGTGTGTGTGTGTGTGTGTGTGTGTGTGTGTGTGTTTCTATGATGTGAGAGATTTGCAGGCAACCTCTACAATTTTAGGCAAGTTAAAGGTCTTGGAGGCACCCTATATGATTAGCTAAGAGACTAGGCTTCAGAGTCAATTGATCAAAGTATAAAGTTTGACCTGTTTAGAAAAATCTACTTAATCTGTTTGTTCTCTAGAGTTCCTTTTTAAAAAAGGATGCCATACAATTGCTACTTACTGAAATTGTGTGGACTAAATTAAACGAGGATTTATAAACACAAGCAGCACCTGACTTAAGATAAAGTAGCTCATTAGGTGGTATAGTAGTACTATTAATGAACAACTGGAAACTCTTTTCTAGAATGAATCTCCATGAAACTCTTGTTCCCTGAATCTCAGCTAACAACAACAATAACAACAAGAACAACAACAACAACAACAGGCACTATTGATTAAGAGCTACTGGAAACAATGAGGATATGATGATGAGTGAAGGTTGTTCAAACAGTGTCTAAGCAGGAATTTTTTCTTTCCCCCGATGTAGGTACCAGTGTTAATGCCCCACTCTTCTCTAAGCAATGCACATGGCAGCATTCAGTATAAGACATTATCAGAGATGACATACAATGACAACAATGTGCTTGCAGATGTCAACAAAGCTAATGAAGACCAAGACACAACAACTTAATGTTAGTAATAATTAATAAAAACTATTTTGGCTGAAGCAAAACAGCTCTGATGAAATGTAATAGGCTCGTGAGGGTCACATCAGGACACAGTTCATTATGGAGTGAGAAAGAATATAAAAAACAGTGACTCAGAATGAAAATTATAAGATGAATCAGTCCACACAGTTGAGAGTTTGTAATATATAGACATGAGCTATAATTGATGAGCAGTAAATGATACAATATTGCTCAAACCATAATGCAGATTAGATTTTTTCTCAAGTGGTTATTTTCTGTATTTAAAAATCTCAAATAAACCCCATAGTCTCTTGAGTGAGAAATATTATTAGATTCCTCTTTGAGTCTTTTTACTGTCCCTTTCCAGTTCGAGAAACACTGATTTAATAGTTACATGTCAGGACATTATGTCCTGTAAAACACACTGTAAGTTGGAAATATTATAAATCAAGCATGCATGTAACACACCTAACCCACCACATGGTCCCTTAAAGCATTGAGTGTTTCCCTTGTGACTGAGTTGTTGATGAAAAGCTGCGACTCAGTGCTGCTGCCCACCATCCTATCAAGTATTGGAATAAGGGCTTATTTCATGTGAACCACTTTTGAACCCTGATAAAGTTAAAAAAAAAAACCAAACCTTAAGTGGAACCACTCTAAGTTGGGTATCATTTGTTTTTAGGAGGGAGAATCACTGGGTTCGGGGGTTACACTGAGAAAACTTAGGAAAACTGAGTAGCCCCCAGGGCTCAGCCTGGCTCACACTTTCCTTTTCATGGTTCTCAGGATAAAGAAGTTTCAGCTAACAATTTGCCATTCTACTTATTTTTTTTGCTAAATATGTTTAGCACTATCTCCTGGGTAGGCATTGTTATGTCCTGGGGCTGACTAAGATATTCTGGATTTCTTCACATATAATGCTATCAAACTATACTATAATAGCATTGTAATGCCATCTCAATATTAATACAGTTGTGTTTCATGTTCCAAAACCATGTACAGAACCAAGGACAGTGCCAGCTGCCTAGACCAGTGCTGAGGAGGCAGAAGCAGGAGGATCTCTGGAGCTTGCTGGCCAGCCAACCTATTCTAATCAGTGAGTTCCAGGTCTCAGTGAGAGACTCTGCCTCAAAAAATAACATGGAATAATAAGAGACTCTGGACATATATGTACAAACATACACGCATGTGTGTATGAACAGGCACAATGGCACCAACACATGGAAAAACAAAATATAGTATACAAAACAAAACACACCAAACCAAAAATCTGTGTTGTATTTGGGATCATTCTCATGCCCAACCCCCTTATCTCCTTTCCACTTCTGTCAATTTCTCCTTTTCCTACAATCCCTTTCCCATATCCTTACCTTTTTGTTTTGTTTTGTGAGCCATTAGATTTAACCAGGGTTGTCTGTATGACTACAGATTTGAAACTAGGCATTGGAACCTTGTAGTCTCACCATATGTAGACTTATGAAGACATTGACTCGATCAGAATGAATACTGGACAATACTTCAGCAAAAAGAGGTAGGATCCCATGAACCTGTCTGCAGTCATACCTGTTAGGAGGGCCCAATCTTCACCAGGCTCAATTCAAGTAACTGCAGCTGCTGTGAGTTCATGAATGTACTGGCTGTGCCGTGCCCAGAGATGGTATTTGGAGTCTGTCTTCTTATCTTCTAGCTCTTATAATCATCCCCTTTCCCCCTGATATGGTGCTCGGTGACCTCATGGGGGTGGCATATCTGTATTGTTTAGGGCTGAACACTTACCTGTCATCTCTCCTTAGTGCCTTGGGTATTCAATAGGCTTCTCCATCTGAGCATGGGACTAGTATTTGTCTGGGTTAACTTCAGCCTCCTGCTAGTTTGGAACTCTTTTTGCCATCACCATACAACTTTGCTTTTTGAAAGTGGCTTATATTTTTTTCCTGTACTACAACTAAAAAGCCTTAAGTCCCATGCAGCCTTTTCACTGAATGTTTCCAAAAGGACACCTGCTGGAAGAATATAACAAGTGATTTGAAGGGGGAAATGGGTAAAACTAGGAGACTTTAACTTTGGAGGGAGGATCAACACAGAAGAAGAGGGAGGAGGGTAAAATAACACTAAGGATGTCTTTAAAAGCCATATAAATCATATTACTATTTGTTTTTCTAAAAATACATGTAATACACATAAATCTATATGCATGCATGTGCACATATATATTTTAAATAAAGTTATTCCGCTTGGGTTGACAATGCTCCCCCAAAGATCCATAGACTAACAACAGCATGATCATTATCATCATCATCATCATCATCATCAGCAGCAGCAGCAGCAACAACAACAAGAAACCCAATACCTAGCATGAGAAACCTCCTTTCAAGTCCAAGAGACTCTCAAAACAATATAGGCTATTGTTGTTGCTCTTGATTGCTTCCTAGATATTGAAAGTATGTCCCTATTGCTGAAAACACTTTGTGCACAAAATCCAGAGGATCCAAGCTGAACTTAACCTAAAAGCCTTGGTCCTGAGGACTGACATTCATAGTACCAGAAGGCGTTATTCAAGCTTCCAATGTGGGAGGGGAGACAGCAATCCTACCCAGCTACAAATCACAATGATGACCATTCCAATAAGATATTCCTAAAGGTATAATAGTGAGACTGCTGTCTTGGCTACAATGAACAACTCTCTAATTGAATTTAAGGCTCACTCAGCAGTGTTAACGAGGTCATGGTTCTTAGGGGAGAACCTACTACCACCACTTTACTAAACTGGAACTATTTCTAATTGCATTCTAAATATATAACCTTATACCTACAGATAAGTAAAGCTCTTACTCCTCATCAAAGAAACTTTTCTTCACAACAGATGGAGACAATAGTAGAAAGTTGTAACCAGTCGAAATGCAGAGAACAAGTGATAATGGAACAACTGGTACATATACAACACAGCTCCTGAACCCAAGGCTCTGGGAACAAGGGAGAAGAGGTTCAGAAGGATTATAGAAGTCGGAGGACTAGTAAATCTGCTGAAAGAGTGGATTTCCAAGACATTACATGGAGGCATCATCCATGACACGTTAGCAATGTGGTTGCCTACATAAGTCATAAATAAGTACACCACTAATAGATATGTAAATATGAAAGGGGGAATCTCATAGGTCTCTACCCCTACACAAAGAACTATATGCATCTAAGGACTGTTGAGAAAGGGAGAAAGTGTGATGGGTTGAATAAGCCTACGATCCCCGTAGGCTCATATATTTGAATGCTTAGTCACCAGGGAGTTTACTTTGAGACGGTTACTTGAGAAGCATTAGAAAGTGTGGCCTTGTTGGAAGAAGTGTGTCACTGGGGGTGGGCTCTGAGGTTTCAAAAGCCGAAACCAGTCCCAGTGGTCACTCTTCCTGATGCCTGCAGACCCCGATGGAGAACTCTCAGCTCGAGCACCATGTCTGCTGTGTGCTGCCATGCTTGCTGTCATGCTGACAAAGGACTAAACCTCTGAAACTGTAATCCAGCCACAATTAAATGCTTTTCATTAAAAATAGGAGTTGCCATGGTCATAGTGCCTCTTCCCCCCAATGCAACACTGACTGGGACAAATAGCTTTCCCCAGGGGTGAGCTCCCTAGTTAGTTATCCAATGCCAGGTGGTCAGTCCTGAAAGCATATATGTTACCGAGCAGATTGTATTTATATATTTAGGTATACACACATACACAGGCATACACATGCACACACACACACACACACACACACACACACACACACACACACACCAATTAAAAAAGAGGCTGTAATTTTGAGAGGGAGCAAAGGGCAAATGTACATTGGAGGGATGAACAGGAATGGTGGAAATTCTGTAATTTTATTTTAATGTTTAAAATAAAATGTTCAGTAAAAAAGAATTAGTTGCAACTAGTTAATTGCAACAACTAATAGAGGATTTTTCTCTTGTACCAACAGAGGAATGAAAAGAAACTTGAGAAATGGGGGTCTTTACAAAGATTTTTAGAGAGTTGAGCAAAGACATTGGTAAGAGAAAAAAAAAACCCACAGATTTAGGATTATCTTGCTTTTCCTGTTGCTGTGATAGCATACCCTGGCAAAAATAACTTAAGAGAAAGGGGCTGGCTTTGGCTTACTTTGGCTCACAGTTTGAGAGTGCAGTTCATCATGGTAAGGGAGTCATGGTGTCAGGAGCTAGAGGCAACTGGTCACATCAAATACACCATCAAGAAACACAGAGTTCACTCACTTTCTTCGTCCTTGTCATTATGTTCAGAAGTACAGTCTATGGAATGGGGGATCTTCCTACTTCAGCGACCTAATCTAGATAACCCTGCCAGGCATGCCCAGGGGCTTGCTCCCAAGTCATTCTAGGTTCTGTAAAGTTGACAGTATGAGCTGTAAAATAATTGTAAGAGCTTGTCCTTGGATCTCTGGATTTACAGCCTTCATGGACCTATCATCTATGGCATTGCTCTAACTGGTAGTTCTGAACTCCTAAGTGGCTCATAAAACCATTTAGTGGGTTACATTATGTAATTAGAAAAGCTAAAATTGAATAAGAAAGAACAAAAAAAATCAATGTGTATTATGAAACATTTTTACAGTGAATGATTAAAAATTTTATATGAAATATTTCTGTGGGTTGAGGCAGAATTTTTTAAAGACAGACATATATTCTGTGAAGCACCAACAATACATATTCTATTTTCGTTATGAAGTCACCTCTGCATTGTGCTCTACTCTCTCCTTCCCACTTGCATAGTAGAACGAACTCTTGGAAATAGCATGGTATCAAAGATGCAGACCCTCGTGGCTGGGAAGAACTCTCTTGGTCATTGTGGGACGGGAAGAAACCCATGCCGGCAGGTGAAACATGGGTCTGTGTCATGGGCTGAAATAAGTTCTCTACTCACACCTAGAGGTCCTAACTGACAACGCCTTACATCCAGACTTTATCCAGAGACGGGGTCTTTGGAGCGGTCACTAAGTTAAATGGATCTGTAGGTTCGTACAGGCAATTAGGACAGACACACATAAAAGGAAGACTGCTGAGAACACTGAGGAGGGAAGATCTGTTCAAAAGTTAAGGACAGAAGCCTGCCCTGTTGACTGCCCGGATGAGAGCTTCCAGATTCCAGAGGAAGTACACTTGTGTTGTTTAAATCACCTAGTCTGGGCATTTCGTTATTGTAGCTCTAGAAAATAGAGAAAGGCTTGTTTAAGGCCCATTCTAATTTAATTATGGTACAATTTGATAAAAATTTCTTCATTGGCTTTCTGCTTTTTTGTTTTGACTGTGAGCTCTGATCTTTGGTGTCATTAGGATTAATTTTAACATCCTAGTTGACTTTACTTCAGTTTCTAAGTGTCTATATTGTTTCTTTAATGGTAGGTTACTCAGGGCACATTTTGGCTCATTCCTAATTAAGGTCCACACAGCATCACCTCCATCTCCCAACACTCACTCAATGGTTTGTAGTTAAGATATACAACATGATGTTGCTACAGTGAAAACCTGTCACCTCAAGACCTGTTGTCTGTTCCTTCCTCTTTCATTATGTCCTGTTCCTATGCCTATATAAAAGACTAGACATCATCCATCTATTGTTTTTCACTGACTGTGGATGTCTATTATTCATCATATTTCCTAGTCTTTCAAAGTAGAAATCCTCCTATCTGCTCTGCTCCTTAGTTTTCCGGTTCATCTGTGGACATTTGCTTGCATTCTGTTTTCACCTTACCCTGGTCCAATTGAACATATTGTGAAAATTACACCATGTGTCTCCAGGGGTTTCCCTTCTGTCACATGTGAATTCTCCAAAGCCTTCAAAGTTGTAACACAGCGCCTTTTTTCTCCTCATGGTGCTACCTAATCTGGGTATGTAGTTCACCTCTCCATGACATATCTGCTCTTATTCTCTTCCTTAGTGCTGCTATGGTTCAAACACGGCTTGAGTATGTCTTGAAGTGTGTTTGTCAGTATGGAACACTAAGGCAGTGGAATCTTTGGAAGTTAGCTTATAGCATAAAGTAATTAATCATTGGGGCCATAAATCTTGGTAGAGATTCATGTAGCTCTCATAGAACTGAGTTGGTTCTCATAAGAGTGCATTGTTAAAAGGGCTCCTGGCACCACCAGCCTCCTGGATCTCATGTCTGTGCATAGCTTTCCATTTCCATTCTCATTTTTCTACCATGGTGTAACTCATTCAGGGCCCTTATGCTAGCATCATGCTACCTGGGTTGTCTCACACCAGAGTCTGGTTCAAATGAGCTACCTTGCTTTATGAAGTATCAAGCCTCAGTTGGTTCATTATAACAACAGAAACTGGGCTAAGTGGTTGCTATGGCTATTCTTGTTTGTCAGTTTGACTACATCTGGAATTAACTAAAACCTAAGTGGCTGGGTAAACCTGTGAGGGATTTTTTTCTTAATTAAATTATTTCAAGTTGGTAGACGACCTTTAATCCAGAGCTTTTGAGGTGGAAATATACACCTTGAATCTAGGCCATACCTTCTGGTGGCAGCCTATATAAAGGACATGGAAGAAGGAACCTTTTGCTCTTTGCCTGCTTGCCCTCAATCTCACTGGCAAGTCCACTGGTATTAGAATTAGAGTCTATTTCTTTGGGATTCTGGCATATATTGAAGACCATCTGAGACATCCAGCACTGTGGACTAAACAACTACTGGATTATTGTACTTTCCATTAGTAGATAGCCTTTTTTGACTAGCTGGACCAACCTCCAGTTCCTAATAATAAATCTCTTTAGGTACAGAAATGGTGATATATAGATATGTCTCCTACTGATCCTATTTCTCTGGAGAACTTTTACTCTTCTACTATACCAAATTCCCAGATCATAGAAAGTAAACACAAATTCTGTAAAAGAAAAAGAGTGTAAAAGCACTCTTACAGGAACAGTAAGTCACTATTTGATTTTTTTTAACTGATGAGGCTGTAGCACTTTATTTTCAATACTCCACTAAGGAATATATATATATATATATATATATATATATATATATATATATATGTGTGTGTGTGTGTGTATGTGTGTCTATGTATGTATGTATGTATGTATACAAAATCACCTGCTTAGCTACTCATGGGTGAGGTCTCATGATTGATCTCAGAAAATCAGCAGAGCCAAAAAGAGCTACACTTTCTTTGCAGAAAAAGTAGTGTGTGCTCTTACATATTCCCATCAATAAGATGATACCTAGTCAAAGGATGCAATGCATAAAACAAGCCTTTTGGCATCCTGGAGTACATAATACCACTGAAAACATCACACGCACAAACAGTCTGGCTCTATGGTAAAGCCAGTGAGATTGTTTCTTGGAGACTTTCTAAGCATTTCTTGCTGCAGTTTTCCTTCTGTGTGTATCAAATGAGTCACTTCTTGAAGTGTGACATGATCTGGCCTAGTAAACAAGTAGGTACTGAGAGATGTTGGGATGGCCCTACCAGTCATGATCTCTATTGCTTGTTCTCAACCTATGAATCTTTTTAACTGAAAAGTCAAGATGACAAATGGCTGCTCTGTAGAGTTCTCTCAAGCTGCGTCACCATTTATCACTTGAAAGAGAGATGGCGGCAGCAATACCAGTTGCCTAGAAATCATTTTAGATAGCTAGGATTTTCGAGCTAAATCTTTTATCCCAGGAGAGACGTTCCATCATCTAAATTCTTGCACCCTTTTAATCTCATTCCAATTATTTCAAGCACTGCTAAGCAAATTAATATCTTAATCTTAAAGAGGTGAGTCCCCCCTAAAGGTGTTGTTAGTCTTGAGGAGGCAGCGAGAACACACATAGTGAGGTGCATCACATGACAGTGTGAAAATCTGCAGAGATCTAGAGGACTCCGGGGGGAAAACAGAGAAAGTCCAGGAGCAGGAGAGAAGAGGTTCAGGAGATCATGAGCAACACCCTGAACCTGGGGGACAGTATGAGGCTATTGGATATTTATAGGTGGCAGTTAAGAATGAGGTGTTAGGACACTGTGGCAAATCAACCTTCCTCTAGCGGGGTATGGTTGTCAATGCATTGTTTGAGGAAACCAACTCGGGAAGTGGTAGAGAGCACGAATTCGGCAGCCAAGGAAAGACAGGGTTCCCAGATACCTGTTGCCCCCTTAGGGGGGCCTTGACTGGGGCTTTCTCTAGCACAAGGCTGTGGAAATTGAAAGGGGAGATGAGCATCAGAGGCTTTGGAGGTGACCATGGCCCCCAGGCTTCTTTTTACTAGGAATGATTAGGATCTGAAATGGCATTAGAGCCCCACTGTCTAAGAAAAGTGTAATTACAACCACAAGTGCAAGCACATATGTAATTAAAAAGTTTGAATAGTCACATTGAGAGCAAAGAAAAAGAAATATGTACATTTAATTTCATTAATATATTTATTTAACTCAAATTTTAAAAAGCATTTGACATGTAATCAACATAACAATTATTAGTAGTGAATGTTAGCATTAACATAAATGATGAATTATTAATGTGATAATTAATCATAATGAATTATTGATTCTATTTGGAATTTTTTCCTCACCAAATATTTGGAATCTAGTATATACTTTTTGTGAAGATACTGTGTTCCCCAAAATATTGTGCACCCTAATAAACTTATCTGGGGTCAGAGAACAGAACAGCCACTAGATATAGAGGCCAGAAAATGGTGGCACACACACCTTTAATCTAGCATTCCAGAGGCAGAGATCCACCTGGATCTCTGTGAGTTCAAGGACACACTGGAAACAGCCAGGCGTGGTAACAAGAGCCTTTAATCCCAGGAAGTGATGGCAGGAAGCAAAAAGGTATTTAAGACATGAGGATGAGGAACTAGCCTGGTTAAGCTTTTAGGCTTTTGAGCAACAGTTCAGCTGAGATTCATTCTGGATGAGGACGCAGAGGCTTCCAGTCTGAGAAAACAGAATCAGCTGAGGAATTGGCGAGGTGAGGTAGCTGTGGCTTGTTCTGCTTCTCTGATCTTCCAGCATTTACCCCAATAACTGGCTGGGTTTGTTTTTATTAATAAGACCTGTTAAGATTCCTGCTACACTTTATATTCAAAAGTACATCTCAATTTTGGCAAGCCACTGTTTATGGTGCTCAGGAGTTAAGTGTGCTCGTTAGTGACAATTCTACTGGATATGACAGCCCTAGATAAACAATGACTAATATGTTTATGACTGATATGCTATATATGTAGATAGACTATAGTTGTCTGTGTACCTCATTATATCATGATAAATTGTTCTAACAGCCTTGAGTTCCTGAAAAGATGCACTGGTTTTGGAGTGGTGCTAGGATTCCCAGGCAGTATAGGGCATGACAAAGAAAATAGGAGTTTATGACTCTTAGTTTGATTCTCTTATAGCAGTCAAAACTGACTGGTTACTTCCATCCTCCAAAAGGCAAATGTGCCTGAGAAGAATAAATGCCTTTAGTCTCATCCCCTTATTTATTTATACAAGATATGCACAGACAAGGAATTGGTATAGTTAAAAGTTATGTGTTCAGTAGCCACTGATCAGAGGTTTTAAAAATACTTCAAAATTTCACTACTTAAAAAAAAAAACCTTCAGTAATGAAATGCATTTTTCTCTGAGTGATTTTTTTTTTTTCCGAGACAGGGTTTCTCCATGTAGTTTTGGTGCCTGTCCTGGATATCTGACAGAGGCCATTCACAAAATAACATGCTGGAGGGTGTCATTTCAGGTGGTGGCGAGACACAGAAAGGATGCTGGCTTGGGCTCTGTTCTTTAGTGAAGATTATCAAGGGGGCTCCAGTCTCATCTAATCCTGATCACTCCACAGTATCTACATTCAAATATCATTAACATACAAATTTGAGGGACCAGTTTCCAACTATAAATATCTGTGGCACACATTTGAAATATAGCAGTTATGAAGCCATCAAGCAGCTAGAAAGTAAGCTATTTCCAGTAGAGAGTTGTGCTCTTCTTCCTCTTCACAATCTCATTGGACATATGAAACTCAGAAGGGCAAATACTTCCGGCAAGCTCATAAAATGAGGTACAGCTTAGATTCAAACTCAGGTCATTCTTAAGCTATTAACTGCATTCTCATGGTCTTACTACATTTGCCCCTATTAGAAGATCTAAACAGTTTATGTATGAAAGAATGAATTAAAATATGGTTGGAGAGATTAAAAAAATTAATATCTCTTATTCCAGCACATAGAATATAGTTAGATACCATGTTTAGGGACCAAGTATATAAAATGAAAAGCCATATGTTTTATCTGGAAATGAGCAGAGCATGAATTATAGTGACTCCAGGTTATGTAGAAGACCATAATAGAGACACTGAGCACCAAGAGATGTTTCTCATGTGAAGTCAGGAAGCAAAAGTCTGTGCAGGAGGAAGTGGGCTTAAGTAGCTGCGAAAACAAGTTGAAAAGGGAGTGTCAAGACTTTTATGTTTATTTGTGTTTTAGAGACACTTATGACTCACTTTGAGTTAATGTATTTCTGAAGCACTATATATTAATACTATAACTCAGTCTGCATTTATGAATTTTTCATGGAACCAGGAGCTCTGATACTTTAGAATTAAGAAACACAATTTGGGGGTTTCCTAGGCAATGACTGACAAGAAGAAGAATGCAGAGCAGTAACAGAAGGCTTGCTTTTCATAGCTGCTGGAGAACCGTCAGCCAGATAAAGATCTGTAATAAAATATTTTAGGTTAACACAGTTTTATACAGATAAATGAGCAGACATGAAAAGAAGGGTGGATATGAATAAAAAGCTGCATGAAAAAACAAAGACATTTAGTTCCTCCAGGCAGCTTAAGTTATTGTATATAAACAAATTGATGTGGACCAGAAAGGAAATATGACTGGGCCTTGGTGATTTACTGGAAAGTAAACATTCGATTATCACAAGTGATTGCTGAAATTATTTTTGCATTCAACAATTTATGGTTTAATGAGTCCTGGCTATGCTTCACAATGACTTCTTTGTCTCATTTGATCATTTCAAATGAGAAAAGTTGGATGCACGATCTCTCACTATTTAAACTGATAGACAGGAGATTTCTCTGCCCTGGGAACTTAGATTCAGACTTTGGAACAGACACAAGGTGAAGTGAGAGAAGGCAGAGTTCACAGAGAAGTCTCCTGTGTGTTCTGGTTACAGCTCTGCTGAGCACTCTCTATCATAGATTACTGGAAAGAAGGCACTGTCAGAGAAAGAGTGTCCTGCTGGAGGGAGCCGTGAGTTCTGGAAAATGACGCATGGCCTCTGCAGAGCTACTGTCTCAGTCCCTCTTTGTCTTGTTGTTTACTACAGTGTGGGAGTCAGCATTGCATCTCTTGATCTTCATTTCTCTAGAACAGCATATTCCAGAACAAATATTTGGGGCATTAATGTCTTGAAAATGGGTAAAATTTACAGTTTTCCAGACATAGGGATAGACAATAAAAGGAGAGATACCCAAGAACAGAGGGCTTCCTCGGGTGAAATCAGGTTTCCCTGAAGTACCAAGGGCAAGGCAGTGACACCATGATGAGCTCAGCAGTGACACAGGCCCAGGGCTGGCTGCTTGCCAGGAGACACCTTTCCCCTTGGGCTCAACCTCATTTCCTTCTGGAATAAAAAGGCCCGATGAAGGCAGTCTGCAGAATGATACGTTCTCAATTATTTTTCTCTTTCATTCTAGACAGGAGAACATGTGCTTTGTGAGATAAAAGGAAGTCTAAAATGGGCAAGATAATTTCACCCAAAATATTGAATGAACATGTAAAATCTTAAACATAATGGATTTGCTTCTGGAATTCCTTGTTTTCCTTTCACCTGTCTCCCCCCCCCCATTCTTCTTTCCTCCTTTACTAAGGTCACCCTAAGAGAATGAAGGACAGGTACAAAAACAACAAACAGACCTCATTTACAGTAAAGTAGAGGTCTTTGTTCTTTTGTGAAGTTATGAAATGCAGGGAGTGCCATTGTAAGTAACAAATGCTTATGATGGAAAATGGAAATAGGGAATGATTAAAATGTGGAAAAGAAATGTGCCTTTAGGTTTTATATATATATATATATATATATATACACATATATATATGTATATATAATGCTTTATGAAAATTTGGTGCTAATTTCAAAATACTCAGATTTACCAGTATGCAGCATTTTTCAAATACTCATTTTTCCTTCTAATAAAATGAATAATGGAGAAGTTTAGGCTTCTCAGATACTCTTCTGAGACCTCAGACTCTCCTCCCCTCATGAAGTCAGCTATTATGGATGCCATGTATGCTAAACTACATGTAGAGACTCAGTGAACAAAGAGAGTTCAACACATGCTCTTGTTGAATTTGCTAATTGGTGAACTCCTGAGCAGAGGCAATTGTATAAAGTTGGAGACATGGTTTTCCTGTGAGGAAGGGACTCCATCTCTGTGCACAAGTGCAAAGAAAGTGTCGATATGATTTGGGAAACCTGTACAGTCCATTGCAGCTTTGTTGGAAAGCACTTAAAACATACCGAGTTTTACATTATTTTTGTTGTTTAAAATATTTATGCCAGATATAGTTTCTAGTACAAGATTTTTGTAAAATGGAAATTGGTAATGAGTGAAATGTGGAAAAGAAATATACCTTTAGGTTATAATGCTTTATGAAAGTTTGGTGCTAATTTAAAAACTGCTATTAAAGTTATTTTTAAAAACACAGTTCATGCCTAAGAACACTGAGTTTTCATCTTCTACTTTAAACACACAGTGTGGAACCCTATGTACATGGTGGTTTGAATCTCTATTCACATTATTTCCTTTTTAAAAAATATATTTTTATTGATTCTTTGAGAATACATTGTATTTTGTTCACATTTACTCCACCCCACTCCTGGTACCTAAATCTGTAATAGTCAGTGTTGTCTAGAGTAACAGAACTTATAGAATGACTATCTATGTATCTATCTGTCTGTCTGTCTGCCTGCCTGCCTGACTGTCTATCTGTCTGTCTGTCTACATGGAATGATTTATAGGCTGCAGTCCAACTAATCCAACAATGACTGACTGTAAACAGAAAATCCAAGAATCTGACAGTTTCTCAGTGTACTAGACTGGATGTCTCAGCTGGTCTTCAGTAGACACTGGAGTCCCAAAGAAGTAGGTTCTAATGCCAGTGAAGGAATGGACTTGCTAGTGAGGAGAGAGCAAGCAGGCAAAGTGCAAAAGCTTCTATGTCCTTATATAGGCTTCTAGTAGAAGGTATGGCCCAGATTAAAGGTGTGTCTTCTCGCCCCAAATGTCTGGACTAGAAAGGGATTCACCTACTTAAAACCATGCAAAAAATCTCTCCCAGGTGTGCCCTCCATTTCTGGATTGTAGTTCATTCCAGAAGTAGTCAAGTTGATAGCCAGGAATAGCCATCACAGGGTATAAACATCGTGTCAGGCCATACATCTTCTATACTGCATCCTGGTTGGTTTGATGAAATGGCATCATAGCTTCCTGTTCAAAATGTGATCCACAGACCAGGCCAATGTCATTTTCTTGGAAATACATTTTAAATAGTGGACCTCAGGTTAAATCCAGGTTTACTGCACTAGAGATATACTTTAGTAAAAATAAATAAAAATAAAATTATATTCATATTAAAATCTGAGATCTCAGATAGCCATCTTCAACTTTTGGGTCAGTAATCTGACTGATCATTATGAGCTGTGAGATGAATCATAATATTTGCAAGTATTAATATTTGCAAATAAAGTATAAAATTTTCAGGTGGCATGGAAGGTCGAGCAAATCTGAAGTCCTTCACATAGGATATCAGCCAAAGCCATGTGCATTTCCTGAGTGGGAGAAAAGAACAGAGATGTGTCTGGAATCATAAGGATGCATCACCTCACTGAAGACATTTGAGCCATTGTGTTTGGATGCGGGGAGAGCCATGTGTTTTGCAGCTCCTGGAGAATGTATTATTTCTGTACAGCTCTGACTGAAAAAGCTGAGACAACTCAGGAGGAAAGGCTGACGTTTGCTGGTAGTTTCAGAACTTTCTGCTCATGGTCATTGACTTTGAGGATTCTGGGCTTGTGACAAGATAAAACACTGTGGTGGCAAGAGTGTGACTGGCTACTCATCTCACAGGGGATGGGAAGCATAGAAAACAGGAAGGTCAAAAGTTCACCCCAAGGACCTACTTCCTCCAGAAAGAATCTGTCCCACAAAGTTCCCACCACTCCCCAATACAGTATGCCAAACTGAGATTAAAGCCTTTAGCTCATTGAGTCCACATGAGGACATGCTATGTTTAAATCATAGTAAAGGGTAAGCATAGAGCTGTTATCTTTGGGAGTAGATAGGCTGGAGGCTATGAGCATCAGCTGAAAGAGGGCCATTCACTCATTGAATGTGTTTACTCATGACTTGTGTATACCACCTGCTCTGCCAGACCCCAGAGGACAGAGCTAAGAGCACAGCCTCAGTCTTTGCCTATGGGAGCTCACTCAGGGGAGGCTGATGTTTCCCACACATTATTGTCCAGTGAGTTTTATGAACAGAGTCTAAGGAAGGGAGTTAGCGAATTAGCCTGAACTATGAGTCTTTGGAACACAGAAGCACCTGAAATATGAGAATCTGGTTCTGTGGATTGAGATTAATATATCTGGAATTCTTGAGTGCACATACATAAAAGGAGAGACAGCAGAAAGGAGGATTTGGAACTTCACTTTTAAATAATAAGACACATTAGACTTTTTTTTTTTTTTTTGTTTTTCGAGACAGGGTTTTTCTGTGTAGCTTTGCGCCTTTCCTGGAGCTCACTTGGTAGCCCAGGCTGGCCTCGAACTCACAGAGATCCGCCTGGCTCTGCCTCCCGAGTGCTGGGATTAAAGGCGTGAGCCACCAACGCCCGGCTGACACATTAGACTTTTAAAAAGCTTTTGTTTTCTGTATTCAGACAACTTAAATATCAGGAAGAATAGTGGGCCATTAGTGAGCTGGCATTTGGAAATCTTAATTCAGATATAGCCTCAGTTTCTTGAGACATAGATTTCCAAGCTGTTAGTTGAGTTCTACTCTTCTCTGTGGCATGGAGCTGGAACTAGATTTTACTACTTTTTAAATTCCCAACTTACTTTTATTTGAAGAAATAAGAACATGCCAGATAAAATTTCCTTTATTTTTTAATGTTGCCTGCTGCTATTTGCCTAAGACAGAGGGCAATTAACTTATGAAGCCTGTGTGTTTGGTGAATTAGTTTTTAGTAAGAATGTTATGATGTTAGACCAGAAACATAGGATTGTAAAGAGATTTTACATGAATATCTTATCTATTAATGTATATGATTTATTATAACATGCCACATGTCATATATGTCATGTACGTCATATAGGATACATACATGTATATGTATGATTATTTTTCCTGGTGCTTCCTTTTCCTTGATCTTTCTGTTATCCCAAGTTTATGACCTTTCCAGAGAGGGAGTAAGACATCTGTTAGGGAAAAATACTAACTCAAGTCTTACTCTGCATTTTGAACTTTGGAATTTTTCCTGGGCTTCAGAGGCAAAAAGGAAGAAAAATATGACTTGTGTGTGACTCTAGCAAGAACACACCTGGCTCATCTGAGAATCAGGTTGAGTGAAGATGCTTTTCCCTCAGAGACACAGTCAGAACAGAACCAGGCAGAGTCCTCAGAACCACAGCGCTAGAGTGTGTTCATGGGGGCTCTAGGAAGATGCATTACGGCAGTCCTGTGGTTGGGTTTACAACCAATGAGAAGGCAGAACAGAGACTCTATAAAAAGACTTTAACCCAGAAAGCCTGGCTCCTTCGGAGAGGTAGGACCACTGCAGGAGGAGGAAGGGTAAGGTTTTGACTCTTAGCTCTGACCTCTTGGCTTTCTTCTTTGCATTGGTTCTGTGTTTCTTATTTATACGACGGTTGGATACATCTACATCTGGCGCCCAACGTGGGGCAGGAATTTCCACCTAAAACCTGAGAAAAGATTCTAAAATGGAGCTAAAAACAGCTTCCTAATTATCTCTCTTGAATGAGCGGCAGCTTGCCGGTTTGAGCTACTTGTGGGTTCCTGGCCTGTGCGCTCGACCTGCATTATGGCAGGAATGAGGCCTCTGCAAGTGGCACATTGGGCTGCGTGGTGGATTTAGCCTTTCCTAGTACTTAAAGAGACAGTAAAGGTAGTATAAAATATAAGCCACGTAAAGATGGATATCACACAGAGAATCTGCATTGTGTTGTCTTTGGGATTCTTAACTGCAGAGAGATATTTGATTGTAAAGGAAGCTGAGTTAAACCAATATGTATATTTTAAAGATACCTTGACTTCAAAATTTGGATGTAAGGATATGTTACTTTGGAAAGGAGGCTCTGATTTTGTTTCCACAGAAAGCCAGAGGCTATGGATTTGTTCCAGATTAAGATACATCAGGTTTGACCAGCCAAGACCACCTGAAGGTCTCTGATGACACCAAGGCTCAGATGATCCAACATCCAGAACCGTTTCAAGGCAACTGACTCAGAAGATACACTCTCATGGACTACTCCATGATCCTAAAATTTTCTTTGTGTCCCCACAAGATACAGCGCCCCCCTCCAGCAGGAAGCAGTAAGAGAAGCTACGCCCAAATTCCCAAATTATATGTAATTTACTTTGTTAAGGTTAAAACCTTCCTTTTTGAAAAAAAAAATGGGGGAAGTGCTGTGGGAATGTTCTGTATGGCAGATGTGTTGCTAATAAAATACTGATTGGCCTGTGGCTAGGCAGGAAGTGTAGGCGGGACTAACAGAGAGAATAAAAAGAACAGGAAGGCAGAGGGAGTGACTGCCTGCCAGCCGCCACCAGGACAAGCAGCTTGTAAAGATGCTGGTAAGCCACGAGCCATGTGGCAAGGTATAGATTTATAGAAATGGATTGATATAAGATATAAGGACAGTTAGCAAGAAGCCTGCCACGGCCATACAGTTTGTAAGCAATATAAGCCTCTGTGTTTACTTGGTTGGGTCTGAGCGGCTGTGAGACTGGCAGGTGAAAGAGATTTATCCTGACCGTGGGCCAGGCAGGAAAACTCTAGCCACAGGGGCTCTAGGAAGATGCACTCTGACATGACAGAGGCAGTTCACATTTCCAAGATACCGCGCACAAAAACTTCTAGTCACTAAAGGGGTGCTGTGGGTACCTTAGTTTCCATTGCCCACATTGTTGGGGGAGCTACAGGATGAACATGTGAGGCCAGAAGAACACAGTGGAACCGAGAGTGGACTGGGTCAGAGGGCACCTGCCACCAGGAAGTGCATGTGAGATCTGTTCAGTGGACCAATAGTAGGTGACCTAATGAGAATAGAAGCTGCCAACTGACACTTAATGCATGTTTTCCAGGCTACACAGTAGTGTGGTACCGTGCAATACCTCTGGAATCTATATGTCACCTCAGGACAGAAAGAAGATTTATGGTTAAATTTGATTTTTATCACTCAGTAGAAAGGGGCTAAAAGTCAAAATTGGGTTCTGTTTTTAGAAAAATAAGGTGATACATCTTTTCAATAACTATCACTTTGAATACAATTTTGGCCTAAGGTTTACACTTACAGTAGCCTTCTCCATGTGTGCACAGGGTTAGGGGTTGGGATAAATATATTTAAGGGAGTGGAGGTCCATCTTCCCTGCTGTCTGTCCTTCCTGGGTTTTGCCCCTCTAGCATTCTCTCATCTTTCCTAACATTGTCCATCAACATCTGTTTTCTCACTATTGTTTGCCATTGGCGTCGGAAACAATGGAGGCTGAATTAAACCTAGAAACAGTCTAAGGATACTATCATCCTCGGGTAATGTCAATTTTGCAGGATTCTGCAAATGGAGGAAACCCTACCAGCTTCTGAATACATTTCCTTTGTGATGTGCAGGTTGTTTTGTCGAGGGATGTGCAATCTTTATCAGTTAGTGAACAGATAGAAAGCACAGGGAAGCACAAAGGGACGGGGAAATACAAGCAGAGATGAAAGGACTCAAGGTTTCAGCGGGGGAGAAGGCAGAACTACGCTTTCTCTGACACACACCATGTTGCTAACCAGCCATTTCCTTGGCAGGAGGGGATATATTGATTCATGTTGAGCTGAGTCAAATCTGTGCCTCATGTAGATGCTCCAGTGTGGACACAGGAGCACAGTATCTAATTGTCTGGGGACCTGAGAAATGGATTTGCCTTTTAAAAGCGTTTTTCCTTTGCCAAGATAAGTGCAGTCCTCTGGAACCCTTGTTCTTCCTGCTATGTTCCGTGTTGCTGGCTGCTTAGCCCACCTTTGTCAAGCGGCAGGCAGAGAGCAGCCCAAGGTCACCATTTCTATACCCAGAGCAACTGAAGTATTTATTATTTTGATGACAGCAAGAAACATTCTGTCGTCATTCGATCCTTTATTCCCCCCTGCTATTTTTTATTGTTGAAGAAAGCCCTCAGAGACAAACCCTTTGCAACCTCACCCAGAAGTCTCTCCAGGTGTGTTCTCTCTGGGGACTGCCTCCTTGTCTCCCAGTGAACTTAAGTGGAGACTGTGCGGGGTGCGGCCAAGCTGACACAGAGAAGACCTGTGGACGGCCTTCCTCACTATTCACAGCCACAGGGGAAATCAGCCCTGGTTTGTTTGTCTAAGGTAGTTGCTTGTCTGGAAACCAACACCACAGCACTCCTTAGAACAATTCTCAGTGGTCGATAGTAAGTGCTGGGGAGAGTGCGGGAGGGGGAGAGAGTGCGGGGAGCGGGGAGCTTGTGTGTCCCACAAGCCCCTGGCTGCACAGCGGCAAGTGTGTGTGGAGAAGCTCACTCAGCACTCATCTGCCCCATGATGACTCAAGCGCCTGTGATTAGCTTCTCACTTCGGGGAGCAGTAAAACAGACAGGAATGAGCAGAGAGCCTGGAGATGGCAGAGAAGACAAATGACCACCAGGGCTGGGGATGCAGCAGCTCGCTGTCTGCAGACATTTGCCTTTCTTCCTTATTTCCTGCCATTTCCCATGTAGTTGGTGTCTATGAAATATTTTCAAATGAATGAGTAAATATTCAGGGATAAACAGTTGATTTGATATGTCACTTTGATAATGAACTGAATAGCATTAATACAGGCCAGTCAGCACTTGGTATGTCTTTCCGTCCTCTCTTTGCAGATGTCTTGATTTTGAGACCACATTGTCGAATAATTTTACTAATAACTTGTCCATTATGGTCAGTCACAAACTTCTCCCATAAAAGTATGTTGGGCTCCACAGTTCTGTAGGTGTGCCTGGTAGCTTCTAGGAGCTCATTCTCTTGCTCCAGAAAAGGGATGTCTGAGGGGAACCATTGTGCGTGAAGATATGACTGATGCTCCCTGTCACCACAGGGGACCACACACAGGATCTAAGAGAAGATATTTGGCTCTCACACTGTCTATGATCCCATGGTACTGGCAGAACCATGTTCCTCCAAGTAATGAGAAAGTACTTATGTGGAAACAGGCCAGGAAGAAAGCGAGGTTCAGAACACAATGAGGCCAAGCTCTTATTTCCTGGAGGGGCTGGGGCGCCCTGAGAAGGGAGCAAACTCTTTTCAACTGAGCTGGTGCTCCTTTAGATGAAGCTCCGGGAGCTCAGCTGGAGGCACTCACTGTTCATAAAGGGCGTCTCCGTGCAAGAGCACACAGCCCATGGCCTCCATTCACACTCGACAGAAGCCTGGACAAAGAAATACTTCTATACGCTTTTCACCTAGTAAGAGGTAGCAGGCCTTGAAGTATGTGAGAAGAGATGGCCGCGTCAGTAGATCTCTTTCCCATACAAGAGAGGTAGAATTGGAAATGGAGAGAGGACCTGGGGAAATTGAGCTCTTAATGGAAGAGAGTCAGTCAGAGTGTCTCTAAAGGGAGACTGTAACCCAGTGGTGGAAAGAATGCTGGACATGTGGAAACCAAGGGTTCCATTCACATCTCCAAGGGGAAAAAGTGTTGTTCTGAGAAAGGAATTGGGAGGATATTAGAGGGCAAAAATTCCCAGGTAGAAGGTTTCTTCCAAAAGAAGGGAAAACAATTGTATGATGACTTTTCATAATTTAAGGAAACAAGTTGATTAAATAAAAAAATCCCTCACCCTATTTAGTATTGTTTTGCTTGTCCCTTTATTAGTGTATATTAACCATATAGACTACTGGGCTTTATTGTAACTTTTTTATACCTGCATATAACATATTGATCATGTCCAACTCTGGATGATTTAGTCTCCTTTTATGATGCTGTTGTGATGACTGATTTTGATTGTCTACTTGAGTAAATTAAGACATATCTGGCACTGGTGAAACCTATCTCTGTGTGTCTGTGGGGGAGTTCTAAGGGGGAATGATAGGTAGGACAGTGACTATAGAGAAAAGACCCTGCCCTGAACAGGGGTCTGATGCAAATGAGACAGAGGAAGACAGTATGTGTGGGAATACTGGCCCCCTTTTTATCCAGGGAGTGTGCACACGATTGCTTCTGTATTTGTTGAAATTAAACCCCAGCCTTTCCAGCTTATAAATGTGGACTCCAGACCAGTGGATCCCCATGGATTTCCTAGGATCTAAACCTCAGACTAGATCAGCTGAAGTGCCCTACTTCTTGGACTGTATAGCCAACACTTTTTCCACTTCTATATGCCCATTGCCATGATTGAACTACCAATCCAACAGATCCCTTTTATTATCTATGTGTATATCTACATCCATAACTGTGTCCTATCTATCTGTCTATCTATCTATCTATCTATCTATCTATCTATCTATCTATCTATCTATCTATCTGTCTGTCTGTCTGTCTGTCTGTCTGTCTATCTATCTATCTATCTATCTATCTATCTATCTATCTATCTATCTATCATCTCTCTATATAGTTGGCAGTGTTCATCTAGAGAACCCTGCCTGACACAGACGCTCACCTGACATTTTTCTTTTTTTGATTTTTTGAGACAGGGTTTCTCTGTGTAGCTTTGAGCCTTTCCTGGAACTCACTCTGTAGGCCAGGATGGCCTTGAACTCACAGAGATACTCCTGCCTCTGCCTCCCCAGTGCTGGGATTAAAGGCATGCACTACCACCGCCTGGCTTCATCTGACATTTAATAAAACATTATTTAAGCTTTCATTGGAGTGCAAAATGAGTCTTCTCAGTGTGAAAGAGAAACACATGCAGCTGGGAAGAAGAGGTTTCAGGGCCTCTCACTCCCTATGGACCACTCAGCGGGGGAACAATGCCAGAGACAGCCAAGTTCCTGCTACAGCCTTCTTTCCTGAAGGAGGAGGTTGCTGATATGCAGTGATTGATTGATTCTCTCTCCTTTTTTTCAGCAAAAAGGGGATAAGTATACACAAAAGCATATTGAAACCTACTCTCAATCCTCATCTCACAAGCTTTCTAACCAAAGACTAAAGTACTTCTGAAGGCCTGTGTGATAATGCCATTCAGAATTGTATTGCTCTATATTTTCAGGGCATAGAAAGCAAGTATTACCTATGTGGTTCCATTTATATTATACCATATACATTACCCTTAAATGACATTTCAGATATACCCAAATAGAATGTTAGATGACAAAATTAGATGATTTTTTTTTGCAAGCTGTTAGGATTTCAACAGGCGAATTTCTGTTTACTTCATACTTCTCATTATAGATTGGCTATGTGACCTTATTTTCAAGACTATTAGCACCTCATTTGTGTGCACTTAGACCAGCGCATTTCTCTGTCTTTCTCTGATGCTGTTTTGCTTTCCTGATGGGAAGCCACATCTGTTATATGTATCATATAATTATGTGTGGCACTGCTTGGATATTGCAGATGTAATTGACAGGGCCACATCGATTTGTTATCCTGTATGTACAATGGAAGCATGAGATCAGTGTCTTGTTTAAGTCTAGTTCTTTCTTGCAATTAATCTTCCCTTTAAATAATTGATGTTTCCTTGCTAATTATATTGAGTTAATTTGTTACTCTGGGTCTTTTCTCAAGGTGAACTCAGTTCATATTCATGTTCCAAAAATTTCTGTAAGCTAGCTTGCTATTCATGGTTTGTATCTTAAAGTATGACTTTTATTTTTGAGTTTTAACTCCCCCACACAGCTTGCAGAGAAAACTAATAGTCCAACTTCTGGAAGTTCACCTACTCCATGTGGCCATTTGGCTCACAGGGGCACACATTTTATACTGCCATTATATCTTTATTTATATAGAAAAGACTCCAATATTTGTGAGTGCATTCCATGTTCTTAAGGCTCTTGAATTTAATTTAGTCAATGATTGTGTAGAACAGTGGAGACATGATTATTTTTTATATCAGTAAGTGGGTTATATATCTCAAAATAAATCTGATAATGTATCATTTAGCATATTTAGTCAGTCTACCAGAGGAATACATGAGCCTTCCTATTTGTTTTAGATTCTTTCTTGTAATATTGAGATGCCTGTTAGGCCAGGCCATCACAGATTAGGAACCCAAAAGAGCATTAGGAAATTTCAAAGGGACCAAGAGCAGTTTTACTGTGAATGGGAGGTAAGTGTGCAGTGTGCAGAAGTCATAATCTGTCTTGTCTGTTCCTTGCAGCTTAACTCACTGTGGTTCCTTCTTTTAGGCAAGAGGACCAAAGAATCTAGAAATGTATCCCTTCCCGTGAGTCTCTGATGATGTCATCCTTTAGTGATGCCAGATATGAGGGACAGTAAGTCTGAACCACCACTCCTGTGTTAGGAACCCCAAACATGAGTCTTCTGGTTCTGAACTTGCCTTAATTGCTTGTGTAGTGGGGTATAGAAATGCTTGAAGATCAGGAAACATGAGTTGTACTTCCACATTCTTCATATAAATTACAAGGTCAAGGGCAGTAAAATGTACAAAATGGTAAATGAACTTTACCATCAAATAATGCTTACAAAACCTTTCTGATTCTACTTGCAGAATGGTAAAATTTTATTTGAGAGGTTGGGAGTTCAAGGTCCAGGGAGGCAAAACAATGAATGGAAAAAATAAGCTCAAATACATGAGAGTGACTTGTAAACTCTATTGTGGAGACCAAACAGAACTGCTGTTATTGTTCTGTCTAATTTCTTCCATGGTGATCTTTATAGCTTGTGGTTTTCTGAATTACCTTAAACTCAGAGGCAATATTCTCTAGTTGATTTTCAGTGTAATTGAATTTTTTATAAAGAGCAAGATGGCATAGTTACTTTGCATTTTAATAAAATGAAAGGGCTCAAATCCCTAATGTATTATATGCAAAAGCAGTGTAATTTCTTTGGAGATTTAGAACTATGATCTAAAATATAGTTTAAATAGCTAAGTTCTTTTAATGTCATAGGAACTTTGCAATATTTTGAAAATCTGACTTTAGTCTTGCAAGCAACATGACCCATTCTTCCTTAACTATGCAAATATTATGGGCTACTAATTCAGAATATCTAGTTCTGTAAAATACTGTTAATTGATTTTTCTTTAAAAATTAATTGTGTTGTGGAAATTGCAGTCTAATAAAAAGTGGATGGAAGTGCATTGAACCCACATATGTCCATTATCTAGTCAAATGAGTTTTCACATTTATGAGTTGAGACCTTTCAGAGTAAAAGGTTATATACCACAGGCCACTTTATTATTGCTGTTATAGCAAAGAATAACATAATATAAAGCACCATAAACATTGAACCAACTTCTTCCAAGACAGTCAACTTTGAAGATAATGGTAGTGAGTATAGAAGACTTGAGATTATCCCTTCTCTCCATAGCCCCCAGCCTCAAGCTTCCTGCTAGTGATCACCAATATAAACACAGTCTGTTTCAGTCTTCATGGAAGTTACTGAGAGATGGTCTTGCACTTTTTCTCTATTCTTAGCTGGGGTGTGGGTGGGTGGGTAGGTGATGTGCCCCAGAACATTTGTCAGTCAGCAGAAATCTGACTTTTTCAGTTTAAGAGTTGCTATTGATATTATTGACATTTAAGTATAAAAAGCAGGGATATAGTTTACAGTGCACATTTTGCCCTTGAATTTCTTCTCTGCTGGATATGCTGGATGGAATTCTTGGGTTTCTGAATGGATAGCAATGGACTCCTTGACACTGTGGTCATCAGGTTGTTCTTCCTTAGCCTGTTTGACACATCGCCATCACTGAGTGTGGACACAGTTGCTCTTTTTTTTAATATTTATTTATTCTTATTTTTTATGCATATTGATATTTTGCCTGTGTGAGGGTGTCAGATCTTGGAGTTACAGACAGTTGTGAGCTGCCATGTGGGTGCTGGGGATTGAACCTGGGTCCTCTGGAAGAGCAGTCAGTGCTCTTAACCGCCGAGCCATCTCTCCAGCCCCACAGTTGCTCTTTCAGCATTATAAGGAGAGCGAATTTCTCTGCCTGGATCTGCTCGACACTGCTCTTGCTATAATGCTGACAACTAACCTCCCCATGGGCACTTAATGAATTATTCCTGCCCCACTTCCTAAGAGACATTCATGCAGGACATCTGATTCTCTATTCCCCAGAGTATAGGGAATCTATTTTAGTTGTAGACACAAATCCCTAAAGGAGCTGGGGATTATTTATAGTTAATATGTATTATTTCCTTTACCACAAAGGAATGCAGTATATAATTTGTTGTCAGCATTATAGCATTTCCCCAACTTATTTCAATACAGTTTTTTTTTTCTCATGGAGTATTTAACCACAGGAAGATGGGAAGTTAAATGGAAGATTTACATTTTCATGATAGAATTTATGAAAATAATATAGTCATCTTGTTTTTGCTCAATGACTGAAATACTAGGTCAACATAATATTGCTAAGATACTCGTGTCTCTCAGAAATGTCATTGAGTGTTTCAAAGAAACGCAGACAAAACATTACCTCCTATAATACTTTTTTTTTAACCTATGAAAACTACATTTTCTAAAAGTGAATCTTAAAGGATTAGAAAATCCACAGACTACCTTTGGAAAATTACATAATTAATAAGGAAACTGAAACAAATCATGGATGTAATCATGAGCTTACAGGAAACTGGATATAGGGAGGCCATGTTCCATTGTACAAAACCTTTCCTATATTGTACTTGTCCCAAACCACCAATTCATCCAATTTTTTACTTACTAATAGAAGATTCAAAAATAGAGGAAGATTTATGCTATGTATAGATGTAGATAGGAAACAAATGACCTGTATAAAAATGATACATGTATGAAATTAATTGCTAATAAAGCTGTGTATGTATTCCTATTTTTCATACTTTATAAACAGCATGAAAACCTCTTTTGTATTTATCAGTGTGCCCAGAACTTTGTGTAGCTTTATTTGAGAAGATCTCTGTTACTCCAAAGTCTTCTTGGTTTCTGAATGAGAAACCTCTTTGAGCTGCAATGTTTTTAATCAGTAAAATGGAGAACAATAATTTTTATAAGAGTTGGGGGTGGGGAAATGGGTCAGCTAAGTAAACTGCTTGCCTTGTAAGGATGAGGACCTGAGTTCAGTTCCCAAAACCCATATTTTAAAAAGCCAGGTGTGGTGGTATACCTTTGTAATCCCTGTACTGGAGAGGTGACGGCAAGTGGTATCTGGGGCTCACTGGCCAGCCTGCCTAGCCTACTGGGTGACTCCAGGCCAACAAGAATCCCTGTGCCAAAAATAAAGTAGACACCATTCCCGAAGTACACCAACCAAGGTTGTTTTCTGGTCACACACACACACACACACACACACACACACACACACACACACACCTGTATACACAGAATACACAGAGATGTAAATGTGCCTTATGTGAATCTAAAATACGTAGTTGAGAATCTCTGTTGTGGGAGACATTACGTAAATCTCTGCTTCTTTGCTATTCTAATTGGCATTTCCATTCAAGAATGTTCAAATAGAAAGAAGCAGTAACAGATATCATGGTAGAGGTGGCACTGGAAGTGAGGATGTGCCCTTTGGCCATTGAACTAGTAGGGAAGAGTTGACCTATGCAAAGCTAACTTGTTTTTTTCCTGGATGCATCATATGCTTCATATTTTTAAGAGAACAAATACATTTTTGTAGCAGAATGCTTCAGGTTTGATCAAGTATATTCTATCTTAAGGCTTGTGGTAAGGGTATGCAGTATTTTACACTGATTTGTGAAAGTAAATTCTATTGAAATAGCCTAGTTGCTTCAAAAAACAAAAATGGCCCAACATTTCATAAAATGAAGAAGTAGGTTATGGTTGTGTGTAGCTGGAGAGTTTTCTCTCCGGGTCCCGCCAAGCCCCAGCAGTCTGACAGTCCACTTATAAACTAAACACACAGATGCTTATATTATTTAAACTCTTTGGCCTAATGGCTCAGGCTTCTAGCTATCTAGTTCTTACATCTTAAATTAATCCATTTCTATAAATCTATACCTTGCCACATGGCTCATGGCTTACCGGCATCTTCACATGCTGCTAGTCATGGCGGCGGCTGGCAGTGTCTCCCACTGCCTTCCTGTTCTCTCAGTTCTCCTCTCTGTTAGTCCCGCCTATACTTCCTGCCTGGCCACCGGCCAATCAGTGTTTTATTTATTGACCAATCAGAGCAACACATTTGACATACAGACCATCCCACAGCAGGTTGTGTTGTTTGTATAAGCATCTACTACAACAGTATTCTAGTATAGTCCCTCATTGTGTGTGCACTGAGTGTCATCACAAGACTTTTCATCACATGACGTTGAGTTAACCAAAGGGAGATTGGGGGAGGGTGGAGTTAAGGTGGGCCTGGCTTAATCAAGTGGTCCTTGTTTAAATTAAGGAGATCGTTCTGCTGGCCTTGAAGGAGCAGACTGCAGTCTTGTTTGGAGAGCTGCACAGCAGGGAAGAGTGGCTAACTTGGAGTTGAAAGTCCATAAGAAACAGGAGCCTCTGTCCTGTGATGGTAAGAAGCCAAGTGTTGGGGATAGCTTGATTCGGTTAGTGGAGGATCATGAAGAGGATGAGGTTCCCATTCACCCCACAATTCAGCTAGGAAGGCCAAGAGCCCACTACGGCTGTGCCTAGTTCTTCTAAGGTTGAGAATGGTTGAAAATAGAAGTATTATATGACCCAGTTATACTAACCCAGGCCATATACAAGATAGACTCTAAGTTCTTTCTCAGAAATACTTGACACCCATGTTAGTGGCTGTACCGTTCACAACACCTAAGAAATAGAACCAGTCTAGATGCCCATCAATAGTTGAATGGATAAAGAAAATATGGCTAAACACACAGAGGAATTTTATTCAGCTGCAAAGGAGAATGAATTCATGACATTTGTGTTGATTGAATTGGAAACTATTGTGTTACACAAAATAAGCCAGACTCACCACACTTGAGGATACTAGATTTTAATTATATATGTATATATTATAATTTATATTTATTATATATAATTCAATTATGTGTTTGTGTTTATGCACACTTGTGTAAGTACATATATGTACGTGTGTATGGTAGGATGTAGGTCATGAAACTAGAATGGGACCATGTAATGGAAAAGAGATCTTAAGGGGAAGAAGTGGGCAATAGAATACATGTGACGTGTCCTATTGGAGGACAAAGGGACAAGTGGTAAATTGGTAGTGTGGTGGGGGAGTGGAGGAGGAAGATAAAGAAAAGCAAAGTATTATGAAAATATGGTAATGAAATTCATTACTTTGCACATTGCTGAAAAATACTAAAGAAAAAGAAAGACAGAAGAGAGAGAGAGAGAAAGAAGGAAAGAAAGAAAGAAAAAGAAAGAAAGAAAGGAAGGAAGAAAGAGAGAAAGAAAGAAAGAGAATTCTGTTGGTGTTCCTTTTATTCATTAATGCTGCATAAATAAGAATCAGAAGGAGGCTAGGAAGGACAGCATGCATAGTTCTTAAAGGGTGCTAGCAGCACACCCCTATTTTAAGCTAGAGTACAGGTATTTTCAAAGAGGCATTAACATCAATAAAATTAATTACTACCCAACTAAGCTGACTTTTGTCTTTGGAGCGTTTTGCTCTGTCATGCCCTGACCTTTGTTAGTGCTTATTTATATTTTATGAGCTATTGGGGTTGTCACATTTTTTCAACTAGAGGCTGCGGTTTATTTTATGAGCCTTTTCTAGCAGGAATGCATGAATATATCCCAGAGTTAAATCTTTTGGGGTGATTCAGAAAGAAACATGCTGGAGAGCTGATAAAGACTCTACAGTGTAAACCGGGTTACTGTGGTTTGGCTTTCAGACTTTGATCTTTGTGCTATCTTCAGGGAGTGGTGGTGCATTGGTGACCCTGGGGAGCCTTCCTCCTGCTCTGTTTTACCTCTACTTTGATAAAGGGTCACAGTGAACTTTGCACCTCCACTGTACAGCATGCTTTCTTTCTTAGTAGACGTCCTGCTGTCAAAATGAAAGGAACATTCCACACCCTTCAAAATGATTTCAGCTCTTATTTAACCTTCAAAGAAAATGTTTGAAATAAGAGGAGAGGAAGAAGATTGGTAAAGTAGTGGGGATTGGATTGTGTATGACTGAGCTGAGCAATATGACAGCTGATTAACTCTGGTCTTCTTATGCATTTGGTGAAAATTGCAGTGGTTCATATTGCTTTGATGATCTGTGGTTTTTAAGTCAACAGCAGTAGTGTGTCTTAGAAACAATATATCCCCCTTCCCTGTTTCTATTGTCTTAGACTCTTAATCAAAGCATGAAAGACTGATTTGTAATTTTGTAAGCAGCAAGGGTCTTTAAATGAAATTGATTAAACATTTCTTTTCATTTTTCTCCCCCAAAGCCTCCTCTCCAGGCGAGCTCTCAGAGATGGAATATTACTAAGGCTGCCGGTGGCCTCCATTAGCTGGGCTGCACCTCGAGGTTTACTAATGAGCCTAGGAGGTGTTTGCTGACATTGCTGATGATTTGAAAGCATGCTTTAACGATCCCTTTGCATTGATTGTGGCTGCTTTCCTCACGGCCTCTGCTGTAACTATGCTGTATCGTGTTTTTCATTTGGAATTTTTCTTTTGTATGTTCGTCTGTTTGCTTGACATTTTGTTGTTGCTAGTCATTCTGCTTTGGCAGGCAGCTAGGGTCAATTACCTTTGCTACTTTTTATTTGGGGGAAGATGATTTATAGGTCTCTATATTGAGTTAAACTCCTCCCTTTCCCAGTATATTGTGGGTAAATACCCAAGACGCTGCAGTGGTTGCTAAGTTACTCTTTCAGAAGGAACAACACAGTCTTGGATCACATGTAAGTGCATCTCATAATGGCAATGTCCTCTTTTTATTCTAGGGTTAGGCTACTGTTATTTATAAATATTTTTTACTGTTGGATACCAGCTTGGGGTTGGGCCATGTGACTCATTCTTGTATCAAAAACTAATGACTCCCAGTATGCAAGCGGGTTTCCCCTTGATGGTTATTTTGTGTGTTTATAACTCAGCCATGTTTGGCAGAGATCTCAACTCTTTTAAGCTTATACAACATCCGAGTCACCTCAGGTTTTGTCCAACACTGACCACATGACCAGCAGAGCAGATCCTCCTCTGGTCTCCATTAGATACGTGTTCCCGGGGATCACAACCTCCCCGTTGGTTAACCAGCTTACCTGTACCAGTGTCGGCTGTGTCACCCTGAGAAGGGTCACTTGAGCTTTCTTTTCTCTTAAAGTGTGCAGCATAGATGCTCAGGCTTCTCAGCAGTAAGTTCTTTTTCATTTTCCTAGGAACACATAGCACCTTCCCCTGAAGAGCACTGCACGGATACAGAAATTAACAAATGCTGAGTGAATGTTGACTCCTCCCCCCCCCTGCAGCTCTCTGCATACAATAGATGTAAGATGATTGCAATGTAGCAGTGTGTACACATAATCAGAGCTTGATGACTATGTGGATTTGCTCGCAGGACCACTTTTTATTTGGTCTTGGACTCCCTTTTACATTACTGAAAGCTACAGGAAGGGAGATACCAAGCGCTACCTACCCACTTCTGCTTGCTACTCTATCTGTCCTGCCCATTACCGTGCTACAGTGGCAGGGGCTCAGTCAGAGCGGGGCCAACACTGCAGAGCCCCTTCTGCAGGTAAAAGAGCCGTTTGCTGGGTAGCCGGACACTCGTGACGTGACACCAGAAGGAAGGAGATTGGGAGGGCACAGCAGACCAGCAAGAATGAGGCAGGGGAGCAGTGAGGATGGGAGGGAGGAGGACCAATAAGAACAGTGTGTGTGTGTGTGTGTGTGTGTGTGTGTGTGTGTGTGTGTGTGTGTGAGAGAGAGAGAGAGAGAGAGAGAGAGAGAGAGAGAGAGAGAGAGAG
>CABHPQ010170192.1:12053-70094 GCA_902168405.1 Peromyscus aztecus
CTCTCTCTCTCTCTCTCTCTCTCTCTCTCTCTCTCTCTCTCTCTCAAGACAGGATCTCATTATGTAGTCCCAGCTGGCCTGGAACTCAAGAATTCACTTCATAAACCAGGCTGGCCTCAAACTCACAGACGTCCACCTTTGTCTGCCCCCTGATGCTGGGATTGAAGGTGTGTGCCACCACACCTAGCATGGGCAGGTAAAGTTGAGTTTTTACTTAACCACATAAATGTCTTCTCAAAATAACTTATCAAGTAAAACCGAGGATATTTTGGAAGAAAAAATATATTTATTTTTCTGAATGTTTGAAAGGGCACTCAGAGTCCTTCATCAAAGAGCAAAGTTTTCATCATTTGGAAACTGGCTGTAAATTGGTTTAGACATACTTCTGATCTCTCTGTGGCAGCCTACCCAAGGAATAGATATATTGGGCTCAGAATTAAATTTTTTGGACATATCTCAGAGAAAATTCTCTGCAGTTTGGGGCTAGGGAGATGGTTCAGCCAGGAAAGTGTCTGTGTGGAAGCATGAGGACCCGAGTGTGGATCTCCAGCACCCATGTAAGAAGCTGGGCTTGCCAGCACATGCCTGTGACCCTAGCTCTGGAGAGGTGGAGACAGGAGGCTCCCTGGAGCTCTCTGGCCAGCCAGCCTAGCTAATCAGTGAGCTCCACGTTCAGTGAAAGACCCTGTCTCAAAAAGTCGACACTGCGCAGTAGCCTCTGACACTCATATTCTCTGTCTCTATCTCTCTCTGCTGCTCTGTCTCTCCCTGTCTCTCTGTCTCTGTCTCTGTCTCTCTGTGTCTGTCTGTCTGTCTGTTTCTCTCTCTGTCTCTCTGCATACGTGTGTGTATACAACTAAACTATCACAGAGTTTGAGTTTCTAGGCTTGAAGTTTATCAAGTGTGCTTTATGAATAAAGTCTCAGTGCAGAACTTGAAGCTTGACTCAAATCACATGCTCTGGTCACTTTCTAGATCACTTTTTGTGTGTGATCAATACTGTTCTGGTTTTGTGTCACTGTCACATGTCTATACGTTTAACGACATAGAGTAACACAAATTTACCATGTTAGGTTCTGTAGATAATTTAGATCCATAGTTCTCAAGTCCAAAATGGGTCTCATTTGGCTAAAAACAGGGTGTTGGGAAGGCTGTGTTGTTTCTGCAGGCTCTAATGGAGAACTCCTTGGTTTTCTGGGAATTGAACTCTTTGGCTGATTGTCCCTTCATCCATCTTGAAGGCCAACTGTGTAGCACCATCAGATCTCTCTCTGACACTGATTCTCCAATCTTCCCTACCATGTTTAGAGGATCCTAGTACCACACTGGACCTCCAGGATAAGGCAGGATAATCCCTTTATGATCTTCTAATTAGCATCTTCTGGTCTATTCACAGCACTGAATCTCTCATGTAATGCAACATTTTTAGTTTCTGAGGATACATTGTGGACATTATGGGGAACTCTTATTTTGTCCATGACAAATTTTATTAACATGTTGTATTAGTGAAGATTCTCTGGAGTAATAGAATTTATAGAATGAATCTCTATATATATAGAAAGGGGATTTATTAGAATGATTTATTTATAGGCTGTGGTCCAGCTAATTCAATAATGGCTGCCTATGAATGGAAGTTCCAAGAATTCAGTAGTTCTTCCTTCCACGAGGTTGGGTGTCTCAGCTGGTCCCCAGTAGACACTGGAATCCAGAAGAAGTAGGCTCTAATGCCAGTGAAGGAATGGACTTGCCATTGAGAGCAAGAGCAAGTAGGCAGAGTTAGACTTTCTTCTTCCATGTCCTTATATAGGCTTGCATCAGAAGGTATGGTCCGGGTCAGTGTGGGCCTTCCCTCCTCAAAAGATCTGGGTTAAAGGTGTACCTTCCTACCTCAAAGATCTGTATTTAGAAGTGGATCTTCCCACTTCAAATGATTTAATTAAGCAAAAATCTCTCACAGGTATACACAGTCATTTTTGGTTTTAGTTAATTTCAGATGTAGTCAGGTTGACCACCAAAATAGTCATCACACATGCCTTTACGCCCAGTAAAATTTGTACACATTAAATATTCATTGCTTTTTGCATGCATGCACATGTGTGTGTGTGTGAACTTAGGCACGTGTGTGCGCTTTCATGTGAAATCCAAAGGTTGCCATCAAGTGTCTTCCTCAGTCGTCTTCAACCTGATTTTTGAGACAGGGTCTCTCAGTAAACCTCAAGCTCACTGATTAGGCTATCCTGCATGGCCGGCAGGCCACAGGGCTGCTGGGATTGCAGTCACACAATCCTCACGTTCTTCTTGCTTGCGTGCCAATCACTCTCCCAGCATGATCATCTCTCTCCCATTTGCTACTATTTTAAACTTTTTTTTTAAATGAAGGAGGAATGTTTAGTAGGAATTAATTTGGAATTAGATACATAGAAGCATCAGGCATGTCATTTGTCGATGGTTGGAATGCCACTTGTGTGCCACTCTGCCAGGCATTTTCCCATGGGTTCTGGGGAAGGCGCCCTGGTGTTCATGCTTGCAAGTGCTTTGTTACAGAGCCATGGCCTCAGCCCCTTATTACACAGTGTTTAATAATTGCTAACCAAGTTCTAAAATGGGGGCTCAGATGTACATTTCATAAACCACAACACACGTTTCCTTCTTTGGGTCTCTTTGTTTTGGTTTTGGTTTTTCAAGACAAGTTTTCTCTGTGTAGCCCTGGCTGTCCTGGAACTTGCTCTGTAGACCAGGCTGGCCCCCAACTCAGAGATCCGCCTGCCTCTGCCTCCCAAGTCCTGGGATTAAAGGCATGTGCCAGCATGCCTAGCTTAATATTTATTTATTTTATTTTATGTGTATATATGTTTTACTCACCTGTATGTCTGTGTACAACATGAATGCCTGGTGCCCATGGAGGTCACAAGGGGACATTGGATACCCTAGAACAGGAGTTATGGATGGCTGTGAACTAGTATGTGGGTGCTGAGAACAGCCCCCGAGAAATCTCTTCAATCCCCATAACACACATCTTTTCAATATACATTAAGTCTTAGGAACTAAAGTATGTGCAGCCCTAACTGGGCCCTGGAATTTGAGCTAGCAAGACCATTTCTGGAGTAAAAGTTTAAAAAGCATTTCTGTCCCTTTAAAGCATATGTGTTAAAGAGAATGTTAAGGGCTAGAGCAATTAAGATCCCTAGTTGCCCTTGCAGAGGACCCAGGTCTCATTCCCAGCACCCACATGACAACTTCCAACTGTCTGTAACTCCAGTTCCAGAGGATCTGACATTTCCCCTGGCCTCTGAGGGCACCAGGTATGCATGTGGTACACATACACACACACACACACACACACACACACACACACACACACACACATATATGCTGGCAAACACTCATACACATAAAATAAAAATAAGTGAATCTTTTTTAATAAAGGGAATTTTTTCTGTTCTTTTCCTTTTTGACAGACGCATGTCTGATTTTTGCAGCATGAATTGTTGATCCCCCACTCTCTGCTTTTAAATAAATGTCCTCAACTTTCTCAGTCATTTTGTGTGAGAATTAGCACTCCTGTTCTCCCAAATTCAGTATGTCCAACAGTTTGGAAAGATAACATCTTAAGTAGAATTCAGAGAACCATTGTTAGAAATGAAACACATTTAAAATCTATTTATAAGTAAGGTATTAAAAACAATTTGTGTGACTGTGGATGCTGGTGGGAGTAAATATGTTGATGGGTGATTAAAAAAAAGAAAAAGAAAAACACCAAGAAAAAAAAAACCCCAAACTGACCACATCTATAAAGCAAGATTTCATTATCTTTTCCAGCCTACTCAAGAGGAACCCTGCTACTTAGCCATAAACAGCTTTGAGAATGAGAAGGCTGTGTGCTCCTGTACCTAATCCAGATGGCAATTTGACAGCTCAGGGACTTGAAAGAACTAGCCAGATGGATGGACATTAGGAATGAATGCATGAAGTAAAGTGATCAGTGTTACTTTCAAGGTGTAATAATGGCATCAGAAGGAAACTAGAAGTACAAATGGTCTCAGCACAGGCTGCTTCCTAAATGATGCAAGGTGGGTGCTGAACTGAGGGTGTGGCCAAGAGTTTATGAATAAAGCATGATTTTGTTGGCTATTGTCTTCAGTCTCCCATGGATTTTAGTCTAACACTCTGTGTCACTGGGATTGTTTTTGTGAATGAGAGGCAATGGTGATCATAAAGCAGGGATGGCCCATCCGAACCAGGGAACATAGGCAACCAAGTGGGCGGACAGCCAGGCAGAGAAAACACAGCCGGGGTTCACATCCTGAGGAAAAGGGAGTAGGTGGGAGAGGATGGAACATTATGTGACTGTAGATTCCAAATTCGGGGATGTAGGTGGGGCTGGGCTTGAACTCCCTGTCTGTCCATGTGAGTTAAAACCGAAGCTTGGCTTGGTGGTGGTGCCCTGAGCTGTGCAGCACCACAGGATACCCTGCTGTCTCTCGAGGGTCTGTAAATATGAAGCTGCTGCAGGTTCTCATTATTCTGCTGTTTGTGGTACTTGCAGGTAATATGTCCAAGTCATTCAAAGTCGGGCACACTAGCGCTGGTCGCAACCGGGGCGGGATGCTACTGCAGCGATGTGAACAGCACACAGCGAAGCCATTCTTCATCATTAAGTAGCTAATTAACTGAGAAAATGACCCCCTTTGAACCTTAATTTTTCTATTCTGGCAAGTGAGTGTAACATCTCTAGCTCAGATGCAAAGACGTGAAGCCTTGAAGCCTCGCACTCACTGACGGGAGGAAGTTTGGCATCAAGGGCTCCCTTCTGCCTTGCCTGCAAGGAGTCATGTTGTGTTTTTCATGGCCCTCAAAACACAGCTCTCTCGTCTTCAAGGGTGTTTCTCATTATGAAATTTGAGATCAGGGAGAACACAATTGTTGTCCACATTTATTCTTCAGGCTTGTCTGATTCTGTGTAGAGAGGGAAATGAAGGCTTAGATGGAGACATTGGGACCTTAGAGCATGAATAGGGGAGAGCTGGGATCTCCAGGGGCAAAGGTATCTATCAAACTGTGGTTGCTTACTAGGTAAGACATTTATCTGAGTTGGAGGAGAAAGTGAGAGAGAGGACAGCCAGGTTCTAGAATTTGTCTGAGATGAGCAGAGGGAGTTCTCGGGAGCAACTGTGGCTGGAACTCATGTCTTGGCAAGGGTGATGTCTGCAGCCTATGAGTGTGAAACACTAAGGGTCTGTCTGTGATGCTATGTGTGTGTGTGTGTATGTACGAAAGAGAGAGAGAGAGAGAGAGAGAGAGAGAGAGAGAGAGAGAGAGAGAGAGGGAGAGGGAGAGGGAGAGGGAGAGGGAGAGACTGTGATGCTGCATGTCTGAATCCGTGTGTGTCTGTAATGTTTCGTGTGTGTGTGTGTGTGTGTGTGTGTGTGTGTGTGTGTTGTGTATATCCACCCGCATACCCTGGGTGTCCTTCCCTACCCTTCTCTGCCTCACTCCCTTGAGATGGGCTCTCTTCCTGAACCTGGAGCTAGGCTGGCAGCTGGCAAGCCCCACAACCCCCATGACTTTACCTTGTCCCCCAACATTGAGTGCTGGGGTTATGGGCACAGCCACATCTGTCTTTCTATGTGGGCACGGGGGGTTTGAACTCAGATGTTGTGCAGCAAGTCTTTTTTTTAACCTCCTGAGACATCTCTCCTGACCTCTGTGATATTCTTTTAAATAAAAAAGAAATAACTGAGGAGATGGTGGCTCGGTAAAGTAAGAGTGTATTTGCTGTGTGAGAATGAGGACCTGAGTCAGCCTCTTGAAGCCATGAAAAAAATTAAACTTTATTTGATTACTATGTATATATGTGAAGTGTATTTGTGGTTGCCTGTGTGCCACGGGGTGTAAGCAGAGGTCAGAGGATGACTCTGTGGACTTACTTTCTCCTTCCACCTGGTGTGAGTTGCAGAGATGGAACATAGGCTGCCAGACTTTCATGGCAGATGTCCTTATCTGCAGGGACATGCTGCTAGCCCAGCCTGGGATGCTCTTTTAAAAGCTTATTTGGCTCTAAAGTATACTGATGGTGATGCATTTGTGCTCTCTGGGGGAAACAAGGCTGAGGGAATGCCCGCTTCAGAGCACGAAGCAGGGTGGCCTTTGCCTGATTTAGGGTGATACCCAGCTTGGGCTGTGAGGGAGAATCAGGCCTTCTCCTCTTCTTTCTTGTCAAGGCTATTTGGGTATTGACCAGAACCAGCTGTCCTTTGATTAAATTAAAGATTATTTTTATGTGTCCAATGTTCTGCCAGCATATATGTATATGTGCCACATGTGTGTCTAGTTCCCATAGCAGCCAGAAGAGGATGCTGAGCCTCTGGAATATTACAGATAGCTGTGAACCACCATGTGGGTGCTGGGAACCAAACCTGGGTCCTTTGTAAGTGCAGCAAGCACTCTTAGCTGCTGAGCCATCTCTCCAGCCCCTCGAATATCCTTAATTTGGGTGTTCTGACTTTCCCTGTATCAGCAGAAGGTTTCCTTTTGGGACGGAGGAGATGTTGGCCGAGGGTGGTCAGGAACTAACCCTGATCAATGTTGTTTCCTGTGTTCAGATGGTGTGCAACCCAAAAAATGTTTTAACAATGTAGCAGGCTACTGCAGGAAGAAATGTAAATTAAGGGAGATATCGGAGGTGGGATGCCCGCATGGGAAATACTGTTGCGTCAATGAACTGGAGAACGAAAAGTACAAAATCGCCCACCAGCCAACCCAACGCAACGAGAAGTCCAAAGGAATCCAAGACTATTTTGTCCTGCCCACCATCACATACTTTACCATCACTATCTGAATGAACCATTTGTTCCTCAAGGCCGGTGCCCTCCAAACCTGTGGAATCAAGTGGGCAGCCTCAGACCCGTCTCTTTCCTCCTGTGAACTCAATCCCCACATAATAAAGTTCGATACTTTTGCCTGTATCCACTCCTTTTCTGGCTAATTTAACTGTGAATGAATAGCTGCTGTAATGCTTGTGTTTTTGCCTGTGAAAGGTCACAGAGGAAATGAACCCTGGGAGAGGTAGGCAGTTAGTCTCTGCACTTTCTACCCAAGGTAGTATTGCAGAAATTTCAGGTATTTCTCCTCTTTTGAAAAATCAAAAATAATTTTGGACGTTTTAGTATGTGTGCTTGTGCATGCATACTTGCGTATGCATCATGACGTGTGTGTGTCATGGTGGTGTGTGTGTGTGGAGCTCAGAGGACAACTTTAAGGAGTCAGTTCTCTTCTTCCACTATGTGGGTCCCAGGGATTGAACTCAGATCATCAGACTTGGCAGCAAGCCCCTCCCTCACCTGCGGTGTCATCTCGTTCACCCCCTCCCACTCTCTAGTGAAATTTCTTATGTCTAAGAAGCTGTGAGAACACACACACACACACACACACACACACACACACACACACACACACAGCTTTTGCTAACAACCAAGAGTTCATTAGAGTGAGGAAAGATACCCGGACGTGTTCCTAACATGTACTGGGACAGCTTTGATGGGCAGGGAAACAGCGGGTAAGGAGCTTAGGATGCGATCTGGACCCCTTTCATGTGCATCCCACCTTCTCTTTTACTAGCAACATATCTAGTTGAGATGATTTTCAGACAAATGCAGCTCTGAGGACATCTGATCGCATTGGTTGATCTGTTTAATACCGTGGGATTTAAGGCCTCATAGGTGCGCTGCATTTAAGAAGCAGGTCGTGAGCAGCATGACACCGCTGAAGCCCAGGATAGCGGGAAAGGCTCTCCAGATGGACAAAACAGCAGCCTCTGTGAGGACACTGGGGGCCGCTTTGTTTACAGTGCTGGTCGTGAGGAATCTGTCCGCCTCTTTGTCGTGGTTCTGGAAATTAAACTTAGAGCCTCAAACGTGTGTGCCTAGCTGTAGCCCCAGTGCTCTTAAAATATTTTATTTTTTAATTATGTGTGTGTGTGTGTGTGTGTGTGTGTGTGTGTGTGAGTGCGGGTCTGTACATGTGAGCACCGTGCCCACAGAGACATAAGATGGTGTCAGATCTCTTAGAATGAGTGTTAAGAAGTTGTGAGCGGTTCAGTGCTGGGAATCCAACTCCGGGCCTTTGCGAGATGAGCAGGGAGATAGCTCTTAATGTACATCCTCTAATGGCAGTATCCTCTTCCATCAGTTCTTTGTTTTTTTAATTTTAAAAAAGTAAAAATTTGGGACAGAGTCTCACAAAGTTACTTGGGCTGACCTTGAACTCGTTAAGAGTTTAAGAAAGGCCTCCAGGACCCAGGGTCTTAGGCACTCCAGCTCAGGACACTAGAGGACGCTACCTATTACTGTTCCAACTTATCTCTAGCCTTCCCTCACTGCTCTCAAAGATCAGCCTGGGAAGAGCTCCTCAGCCACTCAGGTCTCCTATCTGGATAGAGCAAAAGAACCCCAAGTAGCTGTTTGGTAACAGAAAAAAAAAAGACACTGAAAAAGGTGGGAAGAGTGCATAGAAAAGAGGGGGTCTCTGTTTGGGAGAGGTAGGAGGAAAAGGGTGAGTATTGACTCAGACCCCTATATCACACCTGTTTCAATAAAACCCAGTGCTTTGCAGACCACTAAAGACCCTGGACTCCTGGCTAGAAGCTCCAGGCTGTGCCACAAGGCCTGACTCTGTAGCTGGTAGTTTCTTGAGATCTCATACTCCAGGCCTGTTCAAGGGGATGTAGTATCCAGTTCTGCCACTGGGTTCCAGCCCTCTGAGGCTCTGGAGCTGCCCACTCCCCCTGCAAGTACTCAGTTAGGTTAAAACAGAAGTCAAAAAATTTGGCATAAATCTTTATTCAAGTCGGCTTGAAAGGCATCCCAGAAATTAAGAAGTTGTGGGTCTTGTCACCTCAGCAAAATGGAATAGGTGACAAAGAGAGCTGAATTTGGATTTATGTGGCGTACTGTTGTGGATGGAGACACTCTTCACATCTAGATCACCATCTTTGGGAAGAGTAAACCCACAGGCCTGTGGTTTGGGGTGAGGAGTTGTTGTTGGGATATTTGTTTACACTGTGTAAAAATATGTCACTGTGATTGGTTTAATAAAAAGCTGAATGGCCACTAGCTAGGCAGAAGAGGTTTGGCAGGACTTCCAGGCAAAGAGAAAGACTCGGGAGAATGAATCTAGGTGTGTGAAATTTGTCAGTGAGATGTGGATTATGAAAGAAGGTATGAGCCACGTGGCAGAACATAGATTAATACAAATGGGTTAATTTAAGTTATAAGAGCTAGTTGTGAAAAACCTAAGCTAAGGCCAAGTATTTGTGATTAATAAAAAGTCTGTGTCATTATTTGGAAGCTGGTGGCCCCAAAAAGAAAATCAAGCTACAATTGATGCCCAATGTGAGGCACATGCATGGAGCCCACTGCTCATGGCCTACAGAGGTGCAGCTCCTTTAAGATGCCCTGCTATGCAGCTGAGCTCTTAAAAGGTGCACTACTAGGTAGAATGGGAGACTAAATAGGAGCTCCTGCTACAGCGCAGGCCCAACAGCTTCCCAGAGCTAGGATGGGTAAATGCAGGACTCGGCTGGTACCCATGGGTGGAAGGACTTGGCTCTCATGGACCTGAAAGGGACAGAGCCTGCCACCAGCACCATGTGCTAAGTGGAGCTGCTCAGCGGGTAGCCTAGCAGTTTAAGTTTAGCTCAGGAAGTTGGAGAAAGCTGCAGATGTGCTAAAACAAACAAACAAATAAATAAACAAATAAATAAAAATTTAAAAAAAAGTCAGGTCCAAGCCAAGAAAGCCTCTGAACAGATACAATATGCTTAAAAATGTGCTTAGGTGCTGAAGAAAGAAAAGAAAAAGGGTATAAACAGTCAAAAAATAGTTTGAAAATAATAAAGTCTTTAAAGAAAGAATAAAGTAATGTAAGCCATGTAAGGATGGGAAATACACAGGGAGTCTGGTTTCTGTATGGTGCTTTGTTGACTTTGAATTTTTTCTGTTATGCTAATGAATAAAAAATAGCAGCTGCTGAGAGATATTGGATTGTAGGAAAAAAAACTACTGAATTAAATCAGTCTATATATTTTAAGGATGTCCTAACTTCAAAATTGAAGTCAGAAAATGTGTTGTGGCTGGATGGCGGTGGTGCACGCCTTTAATCCCAGCACTTGGGAGGCAGAGTCAAGTGGATCTCTGAGTTCGAGGCCAACCTGGTCTACAGAGTGAGATCCAGGACAGGCACCAAAACTACGCAGAGAAGCCCTGTCTTGAAAAACAAACAAAACAAAACAAAAAAAGAAAATAAAAAAAAGAAAAGAAAAAAGAAAAAGAAAAAAGAAGAAGAAAATGTGTTGTGTTGGGGGAGAGGTTATGCCTTTGTTTCTACAGGAACCAAAAAGCTATGGATTACTTCACAATTAATAAAGGCGAGATTTGATCAGGGGAGACCTCCTGAAAATCTTGGTTGCAGACATGAAGGAAGAAACCAAGAAAAACTACAAGCTGACCTCTCTACATGGGAACAGCTCTGAGACTGGATGAGACAAGATAAATCTTGTTGACTACAGAGTCCTCATGACTTATTATTACATGCCATACTTAAATACATTTCATATGGCATGGAGAGAGATTTATATTACAGTTTGGTTATGCAGTCCAAATGGACTTATAAGTTTGATAGATGTCTTTTTACCTCAAACACAGAAAAAAATCATCTTTAGCTGATTTGTGCACACTGAACATTCCACACTTGTGTTAATGCAGATATGTATATTATCTTTAAAAGTCTATGTGTTTTCAGAACAAACAGACCAGACACCAATGAAGATAAGTAGCCCAGATGATCTAGCCTCTCAAAATGTTGCCATTTCCTCAAATATCTACACCCAGGACAACTTCAGAGCTGTTAGTTCTGATAGTCCAGTCTCATAGACTACTCCAGCCAGACTTCAGATAAGTCCTGAATGTTCCTATCACACTGAGACTGTACAACAACTAGCTCTCCCAGAACTTGACCATTATCTCAATTTTCTCAGAGTCCCCTAAAGATGCCATTACCCCCAGACAACAGGAAGTAATTTTAAGAACATGACACCCACATTCCCAAGAGGTGGGGTGGGTGGTTTTTGGTCATTTGGTGAGTTATAGATGTTTGTCATTGTTTAGGGGGGTTAGTTGCAAGTTGTTATTGGTCACGGTCAGGGAGGAAACTAAGCAAAGGAGATTAGATTCAGGGATCTTTTTCTAAATAGAAAAAAAGGGGGATATAGGAATGATAGGATAAAAGGGTAGATTATTGAATATGCTTTTAAACTAAAAAGTAACTACTAGTCTCAAATATTTTACATTGGTATGGATTTTTGTATATTGGTACAAATTTAAGGTTATTTTTGTTATAGCATACTGCACATATGTTTCTATCTTGTTTAAGGTACTGCACCTGTGCAGCTCATTTAAAAATGTAATGTAAAGTTCTAGTCTTGAAAGCTATTATTACAAACTAGGATAATTAAGAAATGCAGGGAAGTAGTTCATTATCTATAGCAATCAAACTTGTAGTAGTCATGTTAGGTATGTTTTCAAGTTTAAACAGATATATTTTAGACAGACAGGTGGTCTTCAAACACTTCAGAAATCTACAAAATATGGCATTTAAGGTATTTTAACAACATAAGGCTTTTCATGACAGTGAGACACGTCTGCTCTTGGCAGCATCAATGTACTTCAAAAAAGGATAGGCCTCTGTTTTTGTTGTTAGCACTGAGCCAGGAAGCTAGCAAACAGAGCCTACTGGTTGTAGGGCAGTTACCAAGAAGTTGCACTTGACTCTGTTTTTGTGTGTTTAGAATCCTTTTCTAAGCTTTGTCAGGTCTTATGTGGAAATTCCACCCCACACTGGGCAGCATTTGTAGGCAGAAGTTTCTTTACTGCCTCTCTCTCAGACAAGGTGAGCTTTGGCTTTCCATTTAATGGAACCACTCATACTGGGTCCTGGCCTGGTTCTGGGCCTCCCTCCAATACCACAGAGATTCTGCTAAAACATCAGATCATGTTAGGGAAAGTCAAGGAACTGCATCGTTGTGTTGAGGCTGTGGTGCCCTTCTTCATCAACACCTCAGTAAATCTGCTTGGTCCTGAATGCTTCCCGAGCACATCATGGAGAGTAAAGAGGGGACTTTAGGGTTTTTTTCTAGTTATGTGAAGAATTTCATTGGGCTTTTGATAGGGATTATATTGAATCTGTAAGTTGTTTTTAGTAATACAGCCCTTTTACAAAATTAATTCTGCCTATCCACAAACATGGGAGGTCTTTTTATTTTCTAATGTCATTTTTCTTTCTTTATTGCAGATCTCTTTCACCACTTTGTCTACGTTTATTTCTAGCCATTTTTGAAACTATGTTGAATAGATTTTTCTTCCTGAATTTCTTTCTCGATGAATTTCTCATTAATATATAGAAAAGCTACTGGTTTTACTATGTTGATTTTGTATTTTCTACTTTTCTGGAAGCATTTGTCAGATCTAGAGATTTCTGATTGTGGTGGTTTGAATAGGAATGGCCCCCATAGGCTCATATAGTTGAATGTTTAGTCACCAGGGAGTGGAACTGTTGAAAATATAGAAGGATTAGAGGGTGTGGCCTTGTTGGAGGAAATGTATCACTGGGGAGTAGTAGCAAGGTTTCAAAAGCCTATGCCAGCCCCAGGTTCTCTCTGTCTCTCTCTCTCTCTCTCTGCTTACAGATCAGGATGTAATTGCCATGCTCCTCACTAAACCTCTGAAACTATTAAGCAAGTCCCCAATCAAATGTTTTCTTTTAGAAGAATTGCCTTGGTCATGGTGTCTCTTCACAGCAATAGAACAGTGGCTGAGATACTGCTGGAATATTTAGGGTCTTTTAAGACCAGGCTTATGTTGTCTACAAATCCAGAAAATTTGATTCCTTCCTTTCCTATTTGTGTTGTTTTTTAAAAATTTAAAATTATCCATTTTGTTTTATGTGTGAGTGTTTTGCCTGCATGCATATATGTGTGCCATGCATGTGTTTGGTGCCTGTAGTGATCAGAAGAGGACAGCAAATCTCCTGGAACTGGAGTGACAGATGGTTGTGAACCACCATGTGAGTGCTGAAACACAGACCCCAGTCCTGTGCTAACTGCTGAGGTATCTCCTCCAGCATTCCCTACACATGTATTTATTATTTCATTTTCTTGTCTTATTGCTTTGGTTAAGACTTCAAACACTATACTGAGTAAGAGTGGAGACAGTGGGTGCCTGTATCTGGCCTCAGATTTTAGAGGTAATACTCTCAACTTAACCCCATTTATTATAATGTTGGCTATAGTATTGTTGTCTGTAGCCTTTATTATGCTGAGGTTTGTTCTTTCTATTGCTAGTTTCTTCTGGACTTTTATCATAGCAGCAAAGGCAATTTGCTGCTTAAGTTCAAGCATGGTATGAGGAAGGGTGAGATGTGAGGCAAGAAGACAAGACTCTCTATTAGTACTTCACTTAGAGTTCCTACCCACAGTCAAGGAGATCACAGGTCTAAGGCATTTTTGAGGCAGTGATCCAGTTAATTTCTGAGGAGAAAGCACATCAAGTGCCCTCAAGAGCCTTTAAAAGACCATCTGGCTATCCAAAGAGAGCCCATGGCCCTCACCTCTTCTGCATGATAATGTATTTCCCTTCAGGTGAAGTATGGCTTATCATCACACATACCCACGCAGGACAGCCATGGTCCAACAGGCAGGGCCCTCAGGAAATGTTCTTGCTAACCCTCATCCAGGAATAAGCCACTTACCTTAACTAAGTCCATGCAGTATGGTTAACGTAATATACCACTCTTGCAAATGTAATATGCATAACAAAATATACCCTTGATGGAGTACATATGTTTTCTATTCTTCATGTTCAAAACTACATACTCAGAGATGGGGGTACCACTTGACCCTAGTCTAAAAGTGAACATCTCATGGGACAGAGAACTGACCTCAGATATGCATGACCCCAAAGCTCACATGCTTTCCTTTCCTACTGCCCTTCTTTCCGAAGTGACCTGTTTCCATCTGACCACCCTGCTGGGTGTGTTTATGAGTTCTGCCTACAAAGATAGCTATGGGTGCAGGAGGAAGTGCTGCCCATCAGTGTGATAAATGTAGTGACACAGACCATGTCTTTAGAAGGACAGAAGCCTGTGGGGGAAGATCTACAATAAATGAAGGCAAGATTTCAATAACACCCATATCCTTGGGGCCATCAAGAACCCTCTTTACTTCATCAATAAGACTTTGCACAAAATCTATGGGTCTGAAGGTACGGTACAGTGGCTAAGAGGACACTGCATGTGATGACTCATCTTGGGTGTTACCCTGACTACACTTGTAATCAATTAAAGCCCAAGAAGCTGGGCACACCTGGGAGGGATTTTTTTTTAAGACAGGGTTTCTATGTGTAGTCCTGGATGTCCTGGAACTTAACTTTTTAGATGATATTTGTTCAATAGTGAGAACCATTTTTTTTCTCTTAACATCCCCTAACTAGAATTTCTACCAGTTCTTTTTTTTTAAATTATGTGTGTTCACAGCTAAGTGCAGGTACCAGAAGAGTCCAGAAAAAGGTGCCAGATACCCTAGAGCAGATGTTTCAGATGGTTGTGAGCTGCCTGATGTGGTGCTAGGAACCGAGCTGGGGACCTCTGCAAGGGCAATGTGCACTTTTAATGAGTGGCCCTTCTCTAACCCTTAAAATTTTTATTTTTATAACTTATTTTTATTTTTAACTGTGTATAGACCAGGTTGAACAAATATCATGAGCAGATATATAGAGTACAACATGATGGCATAAACTTGCAGATTAACCATAACAGTGGAGCTTCAGAAGTGGAAGAGTTCTGCAGTGTGGTTATCTATGTCTTTAACAAGAATTATAAGGATTTTCCCCCAGACAGGGGTAGTGGAAAGAGATGATCCAGAAGCCAGTAGCAATCCAGTGAGTTCAAATCAATCCCTAGGTAAGGACGAGTGCTGGAAGCCCAGTTGCTTTGTGGAGAGGACCCTGGAGAAGGAGATGTGGAAACCCCTGAGATCAATTTAATTGAGTACAGAGAGTCTCAAGTCTGGATGGTCCTTGATATAATTGAGCCTGGAGGGTCCCCCCCTTCAGAGGACATCAAGCCATCATTGTTTCTGAAACTTAGTTGGTTGTCTTGTTGGGGCAAAGTTTTTTTTAATTTTTGTTTGTTTGTTTGGGTTTCTTTTGTTTGTTTTTTGTGCCCTTGGTCTTGCGTGCTGTCTGTTTCTTGGTGTCTTTGCATATCTGAGATGGAAATTATAAGACAGTCCCCCTCCACTCCCCTAGACCTTTATCTAGCCCACTAGAAGGATGTGCAAGCCCCTGCTAACAATCAAAGGGTTGAAATTCACAAAGGGAAGTTTGTTACTTTTGGAGTGCAGAATGGCCCACTTTTGGTGTTAACTGGAGGGAATTTTTGATGCTGGCCTAATTGGGGCAGTGGAAGACATTGTATTCCGGCCACAGAATGGGCACCCCAACCAGATACCTTACATTGTAACCTGACAGGGTCTCATAGAAGACCCTCCTTCTTGGGCTAAAACTTTTCTTCCTCAACAGTTAAGGTACTGGCAGGAGGTAAGAAGCTCCCACTGAGCGGGACCCCTTCAGCCCCTGTTCTCCAAGGGAAAAGCACAGAGGAGGACATTCTGCCTCCCCCTCCCAGACTCATACCAGCAGCCTAAGAAGGGGCGTGGGCTCACAGCTGCAGCCCCTGTGGGCCCTGGCCAGGAAGACAAGACAGAAGGGGTACCAGGAGCTGGAGAGGGGAACCCTTGACCCTGGTACAGTCACTCTCCCCTGGAGAGCTGCCGGGCCTCCTGACCAGGATGGGAATCAACCCTTTCATTACTGGCCTTGTGCCACCAGTGATCTTTACAACTGGAAGTCTCAGAATGCTCCTTTTTCTGAGAACCCTCCTGGGACTTGATTAGTCTTCTTGAAACTGTCCTTTTTACACACCTTCCCTCTTGGGATGATTGCCAACAGCTTTTGCAGGTCTTGTTCACCATAAGAGAGAGGAATCAAGTTCAACTAGAGGCCTAGAAATTGGTTCTGGGTCCCACTGGGGAACCCACTACCAACCAGGCTCTCATGCATGCCAGGTTCCCCCTGACCCATCCTGAGTGGGATTACAATACAGGACAAGGAAAGGGAAGGCTCCTAGTCTATTGCCAGTTACTATTGGCAGGTCTCAAAGCAGCTGTGTGTTGGCCTGCACATTTGAGCAATGTTTATGATGTTAGGCAGGGCCCAGATGAAAGTCCAGCTGCGTTTCTGGAGCAGCTACAGGAGGCTTTCAGGAGATACACCTCATATAATTCAGAGTTGCAGGAAAATGTGGCTGCCTTGACTCTAGCCTCTATCAATCAGGCAGCCCCGGATAGCAGAAGGAAACTACAGTTATTAGAGCAGTGAGGAGAGAAAAGCATTAGAGATTTAGTTACAGTGGTTGAGAAAGTGTATAATGGAAGGGGACGTGTTGAGATAAAAGAGATAAAAAAGGAAAAGCATCAAAACCAGCATATGGCTAGCACTCTACTAGCTGTTACTACTGATCCCAATGAACATTGAAGGAGATTGTGGTAACTGGAGGCTGGGGAGGAAGAAAGACCAAGAGGTAACAGAGGGCCCCAGCTGGGGAGGAACCAGTGTACTTGTTGTAAGAAAGAAGGGCACTGGGCAAAGAATTGCCCTGAGAAGATGATTAAGGGTGACACCAGAGTCCTTAGCCAGAGAGACATGGATAGTGATTAGGGGAGTTGGGGTTCATCCCCCCTCCCCAAACCTAGGGTAACCCTAAAAGTGGAGGGGGAAAGGATTGATTTCATGGTGGATACAGGAGCTCAGAATTCAGCACTACTGAAGACTGATGGGCCCATGACAGATAAGAAAACTTGGGTCCAAGGGTCCACAGGGGCTAAGCCCTACTCATGGACTACCCAAAGAACAGTGGACTTGGGGGGAGTAGGCCACACATTTCTAGTAACCCCAGAATGCCCATATCCATTGTTGGACCACAACCTACTGACTAAAATAAAAGCTCAGATGTATTTTTCTGGTGAAGCAGCTACATTGCTCAATGAGGATGGAAAACCTATTCACGTATTGGTGACCAGTGGCATGACTGAAGAACATAGCCTGCACCAGATAGCCACTGAGCCTGACCCTCAGCTGGAAGGATGGCTACAGGAGTTTCCATTGGCCTAGGCCGAGACAAGGGGAATGGGACTGGCAGCCTCATCCCCCTATCTATGTGGAGAACAAACCGGGGGCAGATCCAGTCACAGTCTGCTAGTACCCCATGCCCTTGGAGGCCAAGAAGGGCACCACTCCTCACATCAGGCAGCTGCTAGACCTGGGAATCCTCTGGCCTGTGCAATCGGCTGGAAAACACCTTTGCTGCCTCATACCAATGATTACAGGCCAGCCCAAGGGTGATTGACATCCATCCAACAGTCCCAAACCCATATACCTTGCTCAGTTCCCTACTCGCTGATTGACAATGGTACACTGTCTTAGACCTAAACGATGCCTTCTTTAGTCTGCCTCTAGCCCCCAGGAGTCAACAATACTTTGCCTTCAAGTGGCATGATCCAGAAATCAGAGTCAGCTGTGGTGGTATTGTGTTCCCCAAAATATTGTGCACCCTAATAAACTTATCTGGGGTCAGAGACAGAACAGCCACTAGATACAGAGGCTAGAAAATGGTGGCACTCACGCCTTTAATCCTAGCATTCCAGAGGCAGAAATCCATCTGGATCTCTGTGAGTTCAAGGCCACACTGGAAACAGCCAGGCATGGTCACACATGCCTTTAATCCCAAGAAGTGAGCCTTTAATCCCAGGGAGTGATGGTAGAAAGCAGAAAGGTATATAAGGCGTGAAGACCAGAACCTAGAAGCTTTTAGCTGGTTAAGCTTTCAGGCTTTGGAGCAGCAGTTCAGCTGAGATTCATTTGGATGAGGACACAGAGGCTTCCGGTCTGGGAAAACAGGGTCAGCTGAGGAATTGGCAAGGTGAGGTGGCTGTGGCTTGTTCTGCTTCTCTGATCATTCAGTGTTCACCCCAATACCTGGCGCAGGTTTGCTTTAATTAATAAGTCCTTTTAAGATTCATGCTACAGTCAGCGGCCAGGTGACATGGACTAGAGTGCCACAAGGATTCAAAAATTCCCGCACCATCTTTGAGAGGTCCTACATGAGGACCATGGTACTGCATACAGAACCCCGAAGCCAGTCTCTTACAGTATGTGGACAGTCTACTAATTGCAGCTACCGACCAAGACAGCTGCCTGGAGGGGATTAAACGGCTACTCCATACCCTGGGGAGCTTGGGATATTGAGCTGAGAAAGCCCAGTTCTGCCAACAGCAGGTAATATACTTGGGGCATATTCTAAAGGGAGGGCAGCGGTGGCTCTCGGACGCATGAAAAACGACTGTCCTTAAGATCCTGACTCCCACCACTGCTGGGCAAAGTGAGAGTTCCTAGGCACAGTGGGTTTTTGCCACTTGTGGATTCCAGGCTTTGCTGAGTTGGCCAAACCCCCTATATGAGGCCGCTAAAGAGGGGTAACACTTCTTGTGGACTGAACATCATCAGCGAGCTTTTGATGAACTCAAACCAAGCCTGCTTTTGGCCCCAGCACTGGGCCTGCCAGATGTGACTAAGCCCTTCCATTTATTTGTGGATGAGCACAAAGGGATTGCAAAAGGCGTTTTGGTCCCTGGAAGTGGCCCGTAGCCTATCTGTTCAAAAAGTTGGACCCTGCTGTAGCTGGATGGCCCCTATGCCTCTGTATAATAGCGACTGTGGCTCTACTAGTCAAGGATGTTGACAAATTGACTTTGGGACAGAGTCTCACCATAACCACCCCTCATGCTCTGGAGGGAGTTCTCAATCCACCCATAGGTGGCTGAGTAATGCCAGAATGACTCATTATCAGACCCTGTTGCTCAACCCTGCCAGAATAACATTCCAGGCACCCATGGCCCTGAACCCGGCTACCCTGCTGCCAGACCCAGACCTGGAGACACGCCTGCATGACTGCTCCAGCATCTTGGCTCAGGTACACTGTGTCTGGCATGATCTGAGAGACGCCCCTCTGCCGGACGTGGAAGTTACCTGGTACACTGATGGAAACAGCTTTGTGCAGAATGGACAGGGGTATGCAGGGGCAGCAGTTACCAACTCAGAGGCGGTAGACTGGGCTAAAACCGATGCCAACGGGCACCTCTACCCAAAGAGTGGAATTAGTGGCCCTGACAAAGACCCTGGCACTGGGACAGGGACAGAAGGGACATCTACACCGATAGCCGCTATGCATTTGCCACCACCCATGTGCACAGGGCAATATGTAAAGAAAGGGGACTGCTGACTGCCGAGGGAAAGACTATCAAAAACAAGGAAGAAATTCTGGCCCTTCTAAAGGCCCTATGGAAGCCTAAGAAAGTGGCCATAATACATTGCCCAGGACACCAGAAAGGGAACGGGCCAATCCCAAGAGGCAATAATTCAGTAGACGGAACTGCTTGGGAGGTAGCAGCACAAGCTAACCTGATCCTGGCACCAGTCCTTGTAGATCCAGGACCAGCCCCCCCCCCCATCCCCACCCCCCACCCCACACCATCCTACCTGAGACTCCCAAATACACCCGGGAGGACCTGGCCTGGATCAAGTGCCCCTCTACGGTGCAAAGCCTGGAGGGATGGATGGTGGAGATCAGCAGACAATAAAATTATTTTACCTGAACATCTGGGGCAGAAGTTGCTTCAAAAGATGCATTGCTCGTTTCACATGGGGAATCGTGGAGTGCAAGACCTACTGAGACAATCTGGAGTTAAAGTCAGGGATGGATAGCAAGAGGTCATAGACATGGTTTCCAAATGCAAAGCCTGTCAACTAACCAACACTGTTGGAAATTCAAAGAATTCTGGAACAAGACTCCAAGGGAAGAAGCCCAGATCCTACTGGGAGGTAGACTTTACTGAAATAAAGCCTGGCAGGTATGGATATGAATATCTGTGAGTGTTATAGATCCTTTTTCAGTATGGATAGAAGTGTTCCTCAACAAGCACGAAATGGCACAGGTGGTGGCCAGGAAGCTCCTAGAAGACATCGTGCCCACGCAGGGATTTTCTGCTACGATAAGGTCAGACAATGTACCAGCTTTTGTGTACCAAGTGAGTCAGACTTTAGCCACTGCCCTGGAAGAGCGATTGGAAATTACATTGTAATTATAGACCCCAGAGTTCAGGATAGGTAGAGCGCATAAACAGAACTCTAAAAGAGATCCTTACGAAATTAGCCCCAGAGACTGGTGCGGACTGGGTGGCTCTTCTCCCCTTTGCCTTATACAGGGTGAGAAACTCTCCCTCCCAGACAGGCTGACACCCTTTGAAATTATGTTTGGCACTACACCCCCTCCCCCATCATTCCCAGCCTGCAGACAGATCTCTTGGTGGAGCTGGAAGACCAAGATCTACTTGAGGCCATACAGGGAGTCTAGTGGGCACACAAGCATGTTTGGCCAAAGCTAAGAGCCCTTTATGAGTCTGGTGTCCCTCCTGAACCCCACAGGTTCCGGCCAGGGGACTGAGTCTACATCAGCAGGCATCACCAAGGGATGCTAGAACCCAGGTGGAAGGGGCCCTTCGTCATTTTGCTGACTACACCCACTGCCATCAAGGTTGACGGTGTAGCTGCCGGGATTCACTACACTCACACCAGGCCTGCAGACCCCTTCCCACTCAATGAGGACAACAGAGGACAAGAATGGGAAGCAGTCAGGGAACCAAGCAACCCACTCAAACTCGGGGTTCGATGAAGTTCCAAGCAGCAGCAGTCTTAACAACCTTGTTGACTGTATGTACTGTATCCATGGGATGCTCCTCAGGGAGCCCACACACCCTCCTGAATTTAACCTGGCGACTTATAAATGCTGATAGCAGGGAGGTAATAGTACAGATGTCTAAGGCAGCTCCACTTGGCAGCTGATGCCCCAATATCACTGAAGATCTTTGTGAATTCTATTCCCCCCCCTTTCAGAATACCTGAACAGCATCTGAGGGGTCCAAAGTTCCTATAACACAATAATCCTAATTTCTGTGTATGTCCAGAACATTCAGCAGGGAGGGCCTGAAAGGACAGACTAAAATGTGAGGGAGCGAGTGATTGCTACTGCACTAGCTGGTCCTATGTATCCACTGGGAACCCCCCTCTCCATCTTTTTGGACAGATTACATTTCCCTCAAATGCCTCCCCTTACCAAAATGTACTGGGAAGTTGGAGGGCTCTATAGGCTGCCAGGAATGCTGGTGCAACCCTGTAAATATAACTTTCACCCCTGAAGGGCAGAAGCAAGAAGTCAGTTGAACTTCAGGAAAACATCGGGGAATAAGGCACTATGATGAGGTCCATTGGTTTGGGCGAGCACCAGACCTAGAGGCCTTATTCACCATAAGGCTCCTCACTAGGAGGACTCAATCTATGACAGTGGGCCCCAACCGAGTGATCAAACCTAGGCCTACCTAAAGTTGTTCCTGCCCCTGGTACCAAGCCCAAGCCCACCAAGCCCGAGCCAACGCCACCCCACACCCCAGCCTCTACCCCTCTTCCTGTCTCCAGATTCACCACCTCGAGTGCAAGCCCAGTTAAAGTAGATCTGCTCCTCGATTTAGTGCAAAGATCGGTCCTGGTTTTGGACTCCACTAAGCCAGACTTAACTTCCTCCTGCTGGCTCTGTTATGATGCTGCTCTCCTGTACTACAAAGGCGTCGAAGTCCAGGGAAACTATACTGTAGTCTCTGACCACAGCATGTGCCGTCTCAGTCTAAAGCCTCATTGACCCTCCAACAGGTTTCAGGCCAAGGCCTCTGTGTCAGGGTAGTCCCTGAAGGACACCAAGGCCTCTGTGACCAGACTCTTGCCCTTACCAGCCTGCCAGGGTCAGGTTACTTAAACCCTCTCAATGATACCTGGTGTGCATGCTCTTCCAGGCTAACACCATGTGCCCATGTCCAAGTTTTCAATAAGACTAAGAGCTTCTGGGGGGCGGGGCGGGAGGAGGGAGAACGGGGGAATCTATGACTGATATGTAAAGTTGAATTATGTTGTAAAATAAAATAAATTATAAAAAAAATAATAAAGTCAAAGTCATCTGAAAAAAAAAAAAAGACTAAGAGCTTCTGTGTTCTGGTAAGACTAGTCCCCAGGTTGACTTATCACACTGAAGATGAATTGTTCAACAGATTGGAAGCACCCACACACAAGTAAGTTAAAAGGGAGTCAATGACCATTCTCATCTTGAGCATCTTATTAGGGGCCAGACTGGCTGGACTAGGGACAGGAACAGCTTCCCTAATTACCCAAGACCAGCATTATTCCAACCTTCACACTGCTACAGACAATTAGAAAACTCCATCTCTCCCCTGCAGGAGTCTTTGACATCATTAGCCGAAGTAGTTTTACAGAATAGGAGAGGTTTAGACCTGATCTTTCTTCAGCATGGGGGGCTCTGTGTTGCCGTAGGAGAAGAATGATGTTTCTATACAGACCATTCAGGAGTAATAAAAGACTCAGTGGTCAAAGTGAGGGAGGGGCTGGTGAAGCGTAAAACGGAGTGAGAGCTGGGTGGTGGTGGCCCACGCCTTTAATCCCAGCACTCGGGAGGCAGAGGCAGGCGAATCTCTGTGAGTTCAAGGCCAGCCTGGTCTACAAAGTGAATTCCAGGAAAGGTGCAAAACTACACAGAGAAACCCTGTCTCGAAAAACCAAAAACCAACCAACCAAACAAACAAACAAAAAAAACAAAAAAACAAAAACGAGGCAAACCAGGGATGGCTCGATTCATGATTTAATGCTTCTCCCTGGCTGACCAACTCTAATTTCTACTTTATTGGATCCCATCATCATATTACTACTGCTCCTAACCTTTGACCTTTGCGTCTTAAACAAGCTGCTATAATTTATGAAAGAGAGACTTGGGGCCATTCAACTAATGGTTGCCAGATCCATTTGCGAGCTGGCGGCAACAAATGTTCTAGAGGCGGCCTATTATCAGCCGCTGACTGAAAGACAACTAAGAGCTCAGATGGAATTAGAGCAGTGGAGACCCATGATTGGGCTCTCATAGGTACAAGAAAGAGGAAGGAACCAGAGAGCAAGACAGACTCCATTTTAATAAAGAGCTCCATTTTAAACAGGACTTGATCAGGGGCTGAACCTGGTTCCAGTAAAAACCACAAACAGTTCCAAGAAAAAATCACAAACTGCCAGGGCCCTGGTCAAGGCGACCCTACCAGGGTGGGCTGGCCAAGGAGGAACTTTGGTAAACAACATCTGCAGGCTCCAAATGTCCTTGTGGCTTTCTGGTAACTGTTGCTGAAAATTCCTCCAACCAGTGAATTCAAAGGTTACATACCCTCACCCAATCCTGAGATGCCAAGGCTTGTACCTCCCTGCTTACGGGTTTTCCCTTTAAAAACCCCACCAAGAACTCAGGGCTGTTCTCCTCCACCCTCTGCTGTTGGGGTGCTGGATGATGGTCCAAATGCGAGCTTGTAATCAATAAATTCCTGTGTGTTTGCATCGGATATTGGCTCTGTAGTGGTCTTGTTCTGGGGTCTGGCGCTGCGGGCACCACACTTTCACTGAGAATCTTCCTAGCCTTCCTTTGTTGTTGTTGTTGTTTTAAATTAGAAGTATGTTAGTATGCCCAGGCGGGGAGGAAGATATTCAGCCCAACCCCACCATTCTTCAAGTAATCAGACTGATTAACAGTCAAACATGGCGAATGCTGGTGCCCAGAAAGTGTAGTTGACCACACTTCCTGCTCTCTGTCACCAAGGAAGGAGGAGTAGACTGGGGTGCTCCCAGTTAAGCTCTATGGGAGGGACAGAGCGCTTAGAAAACCCTGCGACTTAAAGTGAGTACCTTGCCCAGTCTTCTGGTCACACCAAAGTCCTTGAGATCTCTTCCTTCCAAGCTAAAATTCAGGATTTCCAAGGGACAGAATATGATTATAGATAACATTGTGGTGTAGGCAGCTGAGTCTGTCTCAGGCCTCTACTGCTTAGAAATTGTTTGCTCTTCTGCAAAGTGAGGCTACCTTACCAGGGCCTGGATTGGTGGGGCAAGTCAAACATAAGAAGGAGCTCACTAAGAAGTTCTTCAGGGTGATTTTTTTAAACAATTATTTTATGTATATGGATGTTTGGCTTCATCCATGTATGTGTACCACACTTGTGCCTCGTTTCCCAGAAGCCAGAAGAGAGAGCAGATGCCCTGGAATTGGAGTTACAGAAGGTTGTGAGCTATCATGTGGGTGCTGGGAACTGAACCTGGTTCTCCTCAAGAGCAGAGCAACACAGAGGCTTCTGTCCAGCCCCTGCAGAGTGCTTTTTTTTTTTTTTTTTAGTTCCAGTCATTTAAAAAACATATAGGTGGTTGGGTCTGGTAGTACATGCTTGAAATCCCAGCATTTGGGTGGCTAGGGCAGAAAAATCCCAAGTTTGAGGCCAGCCTATTCTAAGTAATGAGATCCTATCTCAAACATAGAAAATGTTGCCTTTAATTCGTAGAAAATCACTTCTGCAGGAAGCCTTCAATTGGCCAGCCCCTGTTAATACAAGCACCTTTGTGAGCTGGAGTGGATCCAGGCTCTGGTTCCACCCTGAGTCAGGACTGCTTGTGAGGCCCAGTGTTTGCGCAGTCCATCCCTAACACTTCCCCTACATTAGCCGCACACTCCTGGTCAGGGGCCTCCAGGTCTGTACCCGTTGTTTAGGATACAGGCTTCTACTTCTCAGTTCTGAATGGGGCTTGGGAACTAATCCTTCTTGTGACCCACATCTTTCTAATTTGGATCAGTACCCTGGAATTGCCACAGCGAGGAGCCAGGGTGCCTTGGCAAACCGGGCTGGAAGGAAGCACCGTGGGAAAGGGGTGGAGAGAGGAAATCAACACTAGCTTAGGCCTCTTTGCTTTAATCAACCAGGCTATTAGGTCAAGAGACAGAGGCTGCAGCGTTTAGGAAGAACCGGTAGTGGCGGCAGCTCCTTGCGGCGTCCCAGTTGCCTTTGCTGTTCCGGGAGCCTTTGTGCCACCCCCACATTGACCAGAAACTTTGAGTTCCAGAACACAGCATAGTTTTCCTTTGGGGCACATCCCTGTAGCAGGCTCCGTCGGCAGCTCTCCGTTTCTGCACGCCTTCCTGCAATTGCCCAATTTGTTCGCACACTTTCTCACATACCAGCTACCTGTAGAGAGGAGAGCAAGCTGTCATGTCCAGGTACTGAGCAGGCGTAGATAAAACCATGCCTGGGCAGGGTTTGGTGGCCAGCACCTTTAAGCCCAATACTCAGAGGCAAAGGCAAAGACAGGCGGATCTCTGAGTTACAGGCTAGCCTGGACTACATGAGTGAGTCCCAAGACAGCACGGGCTATGTAGAGAGACGCTGTCTCAAAAAAACACACCAACAACAGCGCCCACCTTCTGAGCACTGTTTCTCTGAGGCTCTTGCTGGTTGCTCTTCTGTTTTTCTTAATCATATAAACTTTCCCTGAAGAGTAAGTTTGACTTTTTTATGTGTACATATATGGAAGGGTCTGTCATTTCTGGGAGTAGAATTCTGCGTGCACTCACAGTGGTCATTTTTTAGCATTTTAAATGGGAAATATATAAAATACTAAACACCCAAATAGAAGCAATGACCTATTGAGAAAAGGGAATATACAAATCATTGCAGGCATTTCTCTCGCCACTGCCAAAACACACATCCAGGGCTTTTGTTGATGATTGGTGAGATTTTCAGTCTTTTCATATTTTTGAGGTCCTACAAATGATAGACAGTGACTCTAGACTTGTTTTACATATTTCCTTGTTAAAAGTGGGATACTTAGGGGGGCTGGAGAGGTGGCTCAGTGCTGCTCTTAAAGAGGACCCGGATTCAGTTCCCAGCACCACATGGCAGCTCACAACTGGCTGCAACTTCAGTTCCAGGGGCTCTGACACCCTCAGCTGGCCTCTGTGGGTACTGCACCCTGGTGGTCCACATACACACGAGCAAGCAAACACTCATATATACAAAATAAAAACAAATCTTTTAAAATGTAGATGGAAAGATAGGTATAAAATGTTCTTACATATTTATATACTGAATTCTATACCTATCTCTTTCTGTATGCCTCTGTGATATTGAGCTATAAGTATATTCCATAATTTTGTTATTGTTGTTTTGAGACATTTCACTATGCAGCTCAGGCTAGACTGGAATTTTTGCCTCAGCCTCCTGAGTGTTGAGATTACAGGATTAACCTTCATGCCTAGAGGTGAATTCCTCATGTGTATTAGGGAGACACTTCCCAGGGGGTACCTGTGTATGTGTCCACATTCTATATAACTTTGACTTACCTCACCATGGGTTGGAATGCAGATGAATCCTAAAGAGATTCTGTGACTAATCCCTACCTCGACTTGTGTGGCTTAACTCATTTCTCTGGCCAGTGTCAAGAACTGGGCAAGATATCTGGAATAAGATAATGAGTAAGAAGGCAAGATCTCAGGACCTAATGACAGAGAGTGGGAGGGAGCAAAGCAACAAGCACGTGAAGAAGAACAGTAACCATGGATTGAGACAAGAGTCAAGGACAGAAGGGTGTGGTGTGGTGGACAGTCAGTGGCTGGAGTAGTCTTTGTCACAGTACACCACTAATAATATCACTTATCAGCTCTTCAGCCTCCTCTGAGGACTAGAGGAACAGCCTGTAAAAGAAAGTTTTCCCCCTTAAATGAAAGTTAAGGGTCAATGAACATATTGTAAGATATTTAAGCAATATAAACAGAAAATATGTTTTATAATACTCATAGGAAATCTGAAGTAGAAAATAAAAACACAAATCCACATCATAGTAATTTAGCAATAGATATACCAGATAATGTAAGAGGAATGATACCCTCGGATGGATCCATGTAACTTCTACTATTTACCTATAGGATCAGAGAGGTTCCCAGTGATACTTAGGCAAGATTGTGTGGTGTTATTTACAATGATCACACACAAATATGTATAATTGTGTGTCAATCAAGTGTGAAATAGGGCTGCAGATCTAGCCCAGTGCCGGAAGTCTGTGGAGTACAAGCCCCTGAGTGTGGTTCCCAGCTCCACACAAATGAAATAATATAAATCAAAAGCCACGGTGGTGCCACACGCCTCAAATCCTAGTGTTCAGGAAGTGGAGGCAGGGGGATTGTGAGTTTGAAGCTAGATTGGACCACAGAGCAGGACCCTGACTCAAAAAATGTTAGTTAATTAATGAAACCAAACCAAACCAGCAGAGTGTGGTGGTGTGTTCCTGTAATTCCAGAATTTCAGCGGTAGAGGCAAGAAAACCACAAGTTCAAGGCCTGCTGGTCTACAGTGCACGGGCCTTACTCAAAACCAACCAACCAACCTAAAGAAAGGAGGAATGCCTATACAGGAACAGTCTGGTACAGACCCCAACAGCTCCCCATATCCACATAATGCCTTTCTCTCCTCATCTGCATCCCAGTCTTACAACCAGGAACCAGAGCTACAACAGCCGTGAGGTACAGGGAAATGATACTACAGAGGCATCTTCATGGCCAACAAAGAGAATGAATAGGACTGGACCCAACTAGAAAGCCAGCAGCACCTCTCCTCTGGAGGGGGGATGGTCCTGGATCTTCATTTCCTTCCCCTAGCCCTGATCACAGAAAATGCTCCACTCTGAGAGCCTTGAGCAACTTTAGGAAAAACCTCAGTTCCTTCCCAGTGAAGACCCTGCCCCACAGCTCACTTGACATCAGGGATTCATGGACATGACCCTGTTCTAGGCTGACTAACTTTTCTTTCACCCCAAGATTTCGCATTTACCTGTGACCAAATGGGCCAGGAGCATAGCGACCACAAGAGTAGATAATAGGGACTTCATGGCTCCTGTCAGAAGGCAGTAGGTTCTATGGAGTCCAGGACTCTCAGACGGTATGAGTCTGAACACAGATCTTTACTGTCTCCTTAGGAGGAGGTTGGGCTCAGCTAGCAGAACCGGAGAATACAGGCTACTGTGTCAACCATGACTTCAGTCTATTGGCCAGCAGCTCTGATCAAGAGAACACCACCCAGAGCCCTGCACTAGGTATGCCTTCAGGGAAGAAGGGCGGCTTGGAGGTGTGAGCTCTGTTAAAGTTCAGGGCAATTTACAGACAGGGAAGAATTGCAGGAAGTGATTATGATTCCCTGGAGGCTGGCGGCTCACACCTGTGCTTTCCAAAGCCACCTGTGTGAGCAGAGGGCCCACATCACTGCAGTGTGTGTACTGTCCTCTCACCTGTCTGTGTGTTCTCCTGAAACACGGAGTCTGCTGGATATTTACATGTATTGTGCTTTTCTGCACGTAAATTCTGTATCACTATATGCATCTATATATGCATGTGATTCTTTCCTTTACCTTGTTCTTCTCAAAGAAGAATCTAAGATACTGTTTATTAAATTGAACAAGTTACTACTTTGTTGATAATCTGGGAACTCAGAAAGCCTTTTAAAATTGAAGTTTATTTAAAAATATTTGTTTATTGAATGGTGTGTGTGTGTGTGTGTGTGTGTGTGTGTGTGTGTGTGTGTGCCTGAGCATATGCAGCACCTGAGTGCAGGAGCCTGCGGAAGTCAGAAGAGGGTGTCAAATAAGCCAACACATGTGGGTTCTGGGAACTGAATCCAGGTCTTCTGCAATAGCCACAAGCACTTTGAACTGTGGAACCGGCTCTCCAACCCAATTATTATCATCATTAGTGCATGATTAGTGCATGTAGATAATGTATGTATAGATAATATGACATGGGTGCCAGGGTCCACATGTGGAGGTCAGAGCACAGGTTTTGGGGGATTGGTTCTCCTCTGACCATGGGACCTAGGATTTGAATGCAGATTATCAGGCCTGTGTGGCAAGTGCTTTTACATGCTGGGTCATTCTTTGCAGCCCCCAAAAATCTTTTTTTAAAGTGAGTGAATCAGCAAGTAGTAATTTATATTCAAAGATGTCTTGGAATTTGCATCTGTGTCCATCTACAGCTTTCCAAGATGAGGTGTGGCTAGTTCCAGGCTTTTCTTAAAAAAGGATGTGGCTTGAGTTCCAGTACAGCCTGGTCTACAGAGTGAGTTCCAGGACAGCCTGGTCTACAGAGTGAGTTCCAGGACAGCCTGGTCTACAGAGTGAGTTCCAGTACAGCCAGGGCTATACAGAGAAACCCTGTCTTGGAAAAAAAAAAAAAAAGGTGTGGCAGATTTTTGTCTTTGTAAACATATTTTTGAGAGAAAAGGCAACATTTTGAAACAAGATGGATAGTAATTTTAATTTGTGTATAAAAGATGTAGATGTTGTGAGGTGAGTTGTGACTGGAAGCGGCTAGGTCCTGTAGACTTTGTTCTGAACTTTCTTGATTTTTTTTTAGCATATTTTTTTTATTGATTCTTTGGGACTCTCACATTATGCACCCCAATCTCACCCACTTCCCAGTCCCTACATATCCACCGTTCACCCTTGTATCTACTACACAAAGGAAAATTTAAAAATAAATAAAAATAAAAAATACAAATAAAATATTAAAACAAACAAAAAACAAAACGAAAACACTTTGCTCCTCCATCTTTCTCCCATCTCCATCACCTCTTCATTTTTCTTAGTGACATTGGGAGCTTCAGTGTGTCCAAACAGCTTTACTTGCAAATGTTCATTGTGTAATGAGCTGTTGGTCAGGTTCAAGGCCTCTGGCTTCTGGTACACCATCAACACTGGACCTTCACCGCATCTCTCCTAGGCTATCCTGATGTTGCCCTGGGTCGTGGAGATCCTGTGGCTGTGGTCCTGGGACCAGTTCCTTCCCTCACTCCAACAGGTATAGATGAGGTAGATGTCAGGGAGTGCCAACTCAAAGCCCTGGGTGTACGCCTGAGTGGTAGCTGAGTTGGTCCGTCAGAGCCTCTGTGATCACCTCCCTCAGGTGAGGGATGTAGCCAGCTTTCCCAGGGCCAGTGAGGGGCAGGGCCAGCTCAGCAGGGCCCTTGGACTTCAACATGCATGATTCACACAAGCAACAGACATCAACACAGACCTCAGTTGCTTCAGGACGATGGACCCACATGTGGCTCTCAGTAGCACCTTGGGCCCAGATGTCATGATGGCCCCAGCTGCAGGATGGCTCTTGGACACCATCATGGCCCCAGGTGGAGGTCCAGACACCCCTACGCCATCCCTGGGCATCTGCATGGCTCCTAATGGCAACAAGCCCCACAGACGACAACACAGACCCTGACTACAGTAGAGCAACAGACCCAGACATGGCCCTAGTCTACAGCTTGAACCTGGATGTCATCATGGCCCTGGGTGGCAGCGCTGAGCACTCAGATCAGCATGGCCCCTGTGGTGTGATTTATTTTAATTGTGATGATTTATTGACTAATGAGAGTTGGGAGTTAAAGTCCCCCACAATTTTTGTATTGAAGTCCGTCTGGTAACAAATTTGCTTTATAAAATTGGGTGCATGTACTCTTTTTTTTTTTTTGGTGTACTTAGATTTATTTCTTGCAGATTATTCCCACTGTTTGTAGCTTCTCTTCTGGGCCCCTGGGAAGAAGATCATTAAGACTGGACCATAATAATTTTCAATACATCCCTTTGTCTTTGTAAGTAGAATTGCACACATAGTGGGCACCCCAAAAGGGGCATGTACTCTTATAATCATCCTTTATCTTTTGTTGACTTGACGCTGTGATTACTAGTGATTTTTGTCTCTGTGTAGTTTTTGTTTAAAGTCTATTTTGTCAGATATAAATACAGATATTGCTGTTTTCTTTGTGTTTTTCAATTGCTTGTGATATAATTTTTCCATCCTTTCACTTTCAATTACGTGTGAGTCCACTGGGCAGGTGAGTTTCTTGAGGGCAGCACTGATTTGTTTGTTTGTTTACTTATTTATTTGCTTATTTATTTTCCCAGTCTGTTTCTTCTGACTGGATAATTTAGCTTGCTTACATCCATAGAAAGGATAATGTTGATAGGTAAGGACTTATTCTTGTCATGTGTTGATTTTCTTCTAGTTGTTTTTATATTCTCTGTTCTTTTCTATCTTGTTCAACTCTGTGATTTGGTGTTTGATTCATCTTTGATTCTTCTGTTTCTCTTCATTTCTAGGCTTCGGGTGGGGTTTACACTTCCACACGCTCACACAATGGCAGTTAGTTATCCCTTCCACACGCTCACACAACCCTTCCACACGCTCACACAATGGCAGTTATCACTTCCACACGCTCACACAATGGCATTATCTTCCTTTCACTGTCAGATTTGAGTCCTTTAAGCTTTGCTTGTAGGTCTTGTCTGGTTGTCATGAATCTCCAAATTTTGTTTATTTTGGAAGTTTCTTTTAAACGTCTTCATTTCTGAGGGATAGCCTTACTGTCACGTTCCTTGCCGGCACGGATTTTCTTTCAGGAATCAGAACATGTCATTCCATTCTCTCCTAGCCTGTATTGTATTTTCCTCTGACAAAAATCTATTGTTGCTTGAAGGAGATATCCTAAACTACGACTTAGTGCTTTTGCTTTTGTAAATTTAAAACCCTTTCCACACCAGGCGGTGGTGGCGCACACCTTTAATCCCAGCAGTGGGGAGGCAGAGCCAGGCGGATCTCTATGAGTTCAAGGCCAGCCTGGTCTACGTCGTTAGATCCAGGACAGGCATGAAAACTACACAGAGAAACCCTGTCTCGAAAAAACAAAAACAAAAACAAAACCCTTTTCTGTGTAATGTACTTTTGGCAGTTTGGATAAGTGCTCATGGCTATTTGGTGTTTTATAAACCTCTTGCCCAAGTGTAATGATTAGTTTTAATTGTCAATTTGACATAATCTAGAATCACTTGGGAAGAGAGTTATGTCCATTGGATTGGCTTGTGGATACGTCTGTTGAAAATTGTCTCAATGAAGTTAATTGATGAGGGAAAATTCAGCCCAGTATGGGCAGCACCATTCCCTAAGCAAGATGCCCTGAACATATGAATGGAGAAATTGCTATGACCATGAGTAAGCAAGCGAGTGAGCATGTATGAATTCATTTCTCTGTGCTCTTGACTGTGGGTGTGATGTGACTAGCTGTTTGAAGCTTTTGCCTTGACTTTCTCACGGTGATTGAATGTGATCTGGAATTGTAAGCTGAAATAAGTCCCGTTCCCCCCTTAGCTGCTGTTTTCCAGGCAATTTTGTCACAGCAACAGAAATGAAACCAGGGCGTTCTGATGGCTGATCTCAGCCTCCAGCCTGACACACGGGGAAGAGGGACTCTCAACCGAGGGACAGTTTCTTGTAGGTACGGCTGTGGGGCGTTTTCTGTATTGGTACTGATGTAGGGGGCCCTGCACACTGGACAGTGCCATCATAGGCCGGTGAGCATGGGCTGTGTAAGAAAGGTAGCTGAATGTGAGTCTGGGAGCCAGCCAGTGAGCAGCGTTCCTCCGTGGCTTCTTCAAGCTCCTGCCTCGAGTTCCTGTCCTGGCTTCCTTTGATAATGAACTGTAACCTGAAGTGAAATAACCTTTTCCTCCCCCAGTTGCTTTTGGTTCTACTTTGTCATAACAGCAGAAAGCTAACTAGACCTGACATCACAGAAACCCATATTTTTACCAAGATCAGGAATTTTCTGGTATTATTTTATTAAGTTTTATACACCCTTAAGTTTTTTTCTCTTTATCTTCAGGTATTCCAAATATGTAGATGTTTACCTAAAGACAAAACATCTTCATATTCATATTCCAAAAACAGCCATGTAACATTGACTCCCGACAGCCGCTTCAGTTTGACCAAATGATCATTCCTGGTATCGTCCTTAAACAACAGCTTCATTTTGGGTGGGTGAACTTATTTCCTCCCTTGGCCCCAGGATTTCTTTTAAGAAAACAGTCAGTTGCTGTTCCTCAGCAAACCCTCTGCTTGAATCGTTTCACCCTGGGGCTCAGTGAAAGCTCTCTATCCACAGGTCTGGGGAAAGCAGTTTTGATACCTGCTTTTTGTAGCAACTGAGAATTACAACTAGTGATTGTATTGGGGAGCGTGGCTTTTCCTTCCACCATAATTAATCCTGTCACTGGACTGCAGCAGGTCTCCTCCTGGATTATCCGATAGCTCACAGATGCCTTCTAGATTTCTGTTTTACCCTCACAGAGGCATTTGTTGCCTTTTTTTTTTTTTTCGAGACAGGGTTTCTCTGTGTAGCTTTGCGCCTTTCCTGGAGCTCACTTGGTAGCCCAGGCTGGCCTCGAACTCACAGAGATCTGCCTGGCTCTGCCTCCTGAGGGCTGGGATTAAAGGCGTATGCCACCACCGCCCGGTGCCTTTTTTTTTTTTTTTTAAATAAATGTTGATGAATGGTTATTTCTTCAGTTTGTCACTATTATCTTGACAGGCCTGAGGGTGGTGACCACACCAGGAAGACAGACTGGAATCTGCTTGGGTTCTCTTTGACCTCTTCAGTGTCCCCATTCCCTGTGGCCTATATGAGTCTGACCTTACTGTCCACTCTATCTCTGCTGAACTTTTTGTTCATGTCCTGTATTATCTTCCCAATTTTCTGAAACTGTTTTACTACAATCCATTAGGTCTTCCTGAGCATTTGCAAAATGACCATGCTTTAAAATTTTCTATCAGTTATTTTATACATATTTGTTGCTTTTTGGAGCTGTTATGTTCTTTTGAAAGCATCCTGTTTCATCCCCACCCCTACGTTTACCACAATTCTTCTTCCAGTTCTTGAGCTCTTTTCCTCTCATGAAACAGCATAAGGTGCCAGTTAGAAAGGTCTTATTGTAGCCAGATACACACCTGTGATCCTGTCATTTGAGAGGCTGAGGCAGGAGGATTGTGAGTTCAAAAGTTCCAAGACAGTCTGGACAGACTAAGACCCTGTCTCAAAACAACAACAACAAACCTCCCAAACCCAAAAACCCTGTTTCTCCTCACATGTTCTGAAACAAGCTGGATGCAGTAAGAGAACAAAAATGTGAAACTGAAACTACTTTCTTTGGACTTAAGCAAGGATGTGATCCTCCATCACCTTTGTACTCTGCGGCTTAGCAGTTGGAAAGTACTGCTGTCTGTGTCATGGAACACAAAGACTTAAAAGATGATGTCCTCTACAAACTTGGGTTTTATTTTTCTCATAAGAGTTGAAACATCTCCATCATGCTCGATACCATCTCAACTTGCCATCCTCTACCCTTAGCCTCCTGAGTGCTGGGGTTACAGGCAGCTGCCACCATGTCTAGTTCCCTGCCCTTCCTTTAAGGATCCTTCCAGAGACACCACTGAACTACACTGCCTTAATATAACTGCTGTTAATTGCACCACATTCTACAACTGTGTGTTTAGAAGTTTGGAGAAGTAGGTTCTATGTTCAGGTCGCTGCTCCCAAGCTGCCATCCCCCAGCATCACACAAGGCAATAAGGTACAAATAAACAGAGATCTCAAGAGTCCATTTGCACATTAGGACTTCTCATCTAGTACGCTGATTTCTCCAACTAATCCGGCACATTCTGCAGGGCCAACCAACCGTCCCTTTCTTAGAACACCGAAATCTCATTGCACTGGCAGCCTTCGGGCACATCTCAGAGGTTCAAGGACGCAGCTGCGTTTTGTGCTTCCGTCCATGAAAAGATTCGGGAGATAGAAGAGCTTTGATGACAGGTGGCCGGTGTGTGACTCTCAGCAAGGCTGTCGCCCAGACTCGTCCTAGAATGGCCCATCAAGTTCTGTTTACAGCACTCAACTGCCTTTTTAGTCTAAATCCCTGAAGTCTTCCACATTCCTCCAAAAACCAACAACCCACTCTCTCTGGTACCAGTTTCTGCATTAATTACCTTTAAAAAAATATAATAACACACCATGATCCAAAGCAACTTATGGATCAAAGAAAGTTGATTTGGCTGCAGTTCCAGAGAAATCCATAACGGTGAGGAAGACACAGCAGCAGGCCGCCAGAGCAGGAAGCTACCTGGAAGTAGAACAAGGCTACAAACTCTCAAAGCCCAAAGCTCCACTTCCTAAAGGTTCCGTAATCTCCCCAAAGAGAACCACCAATAAGGAACCAAATGTTAAAACACCTGAGCATATGGGAGCGGGGGGCATTCTCATTTAAATCCCACAGCTGAGGACTGTCAGTCACGGTCCTGAGTGTGTTAGTGAGATGTGTGAGAGACAGAGGTGCCATGACAGAAATGCAAGTCAGAGAAGCAAGCCCTGGAGCCAAGGCACGCAGGCAGCCGTCAAAGCAGGAAGGGGAAGGAGATGCTTTCTCTAGGAGCAACTGACTCAGAGGTCCGTTTAGCAATTCAGACTCCTAGAATATAAATTTTACAGGAGGCTGGAGAGATGGCTCGTCGGTTAAGAACAATGGCTGTTCTTCTGGAGCATCTGGGTCCCAGCACCACATGGCCTTTCTCTCTTAACTCCAGTTCCAGGGGATCTGATGCCCTCTTATGGTCTTCATGGGTACTGCATTCATGTGGCCCATAGGCTTTCATGTGGCCCATAGGCATTCATGTGGCCCATAGGCATTCATACAGGCAAAAACATCCATATCCATAAAAATAAAATATCTTTAAAAATTGTGGGGAGGCAGAGGCGGGTAAGCCCGGCGGCAGCCCGCAGAGGCAGGCAGGCCCGAAACACAGTTGCAATAAAGACCAGAAACTGAGCTATTACCTGCTGAAGAGTTAGTGAAAACAAGATCTTAATCAAGAGCTTGGAACAGGGACGCCTTTAATCCCAACACCCGGGGAAGAAGCTATCTCCATGGGACGGAACCAGAATGAATCTGAACACTCTGTCTGAGGCCAACCCAGGGCCCAGCTGCTGACCCTGCGAAACCCAACAACTTGGAGGTGTTGGTGAGACTACCCTGCTCAGCTGAAATCCATCTGGGAGAGGATTCAGATCCCTACAGTTTGAAGTCTGAGGAAACAAGATCAGCTGAGGAGTTGACGAATGAGCAAAATGTGACCTGAGAACACAGAAGGCGCCGCACAACCACCGAACCAGATCACCAGAATCATAAGTATATACTTCACCGACTGAGATCAGCTGCTCCCGAAGAAACAGCCCAACAGTACCAATTTAACCAAGAACTCCTAGTGAACCAAGACTAAAAATTAGAACAAGAGAGGCACTCCCAAACACAGACACCACTTGCACCGAGCAGAGGAAAAGATGAGTAGACGCCAGTGCAAAAATACAGGCAACAACATAAAGACCTACATGGCAATATCAGAAACTAGTGATTCTACACCTGCAAGACCTGAACATACCAAGTCAGAAGAAACAGAAGAAATCACTCTTAAAAATGACTTTAAGAAGATGATAGAGGCCCTTAAAGAAGAAATGAAAATCTCCATTAAAGAGGAAATAAAAAATTCCCTTAAAGAGGAAATGAAAAATTCCATTAGAGGAAATAAAAAGTTCCTTTAAAGAAGAAATGAAAAACTCCATTAAAGAGGAAATAAAAAATTCTCTTAAAGAGGAAATGAAAAACTTCATTAAAGAGGAAATGAAAAACTCCCTTAAAGAGGAAATAAAAAATTCCCTTAAAGAAATGGAAGAAAAAACAAACAAAAAATTGGAAGAAATCAAAGAAAGCCAAGAAAAAAAATTGTGGGGTTTTGTTTGTTTGTTTTTGAGACAGAGTGTCGTGTATTCCAGGATGGCATCGAACTCTCTATGTGGCTGAAGCTGGGGATGACCCTGAACTTCTGATCTTCTGGTCTCTACTTCCAGTGTGGGGTTACAGGCTTGAGCCCCCACATCAGGTTTACATAGAGCTGGGGGAATCACACCCCAGATCCCCTGCAGGTCACCAGACAATGTACCAACTGAGCAACACTCCCATCCCAAATTATTGTTTTAATTGGACAAAATTCATAGAAAAAACAATAGGAAACCAATTCTAATTTTGATATCTAAAAGTGCTACAATACCAAACACCCAAAACAGTGAAGGGGGTTCACACTGAGTTAGGCAGCAGTGGGAAGCATTTTGAAGCAAATGATTTAAAAAAATTTTAAAAAACCAGATTGTGGGCTGGAGAGATGGCTCAGAGGTTAAAAGTACTGACTGCTCTTCCAGAGGTCCTGAGTTCAATTCCCAGCAACCACATGGTGGCTCATAACCATCTGTAATGAGATCTGATGCCCTCTTCTGGACTGCTGTCATACATGCTGTATACATAATAAATAAATCTTAAAAAAATAAAGTTTGTGTTTAAAAAAAAAAAACCAGATTGCCTTGAACAGATTATTGAAGAATCTGGATGTGAATAAGTATGCAGAAAGAACTGAGGAATGCGGTAAAGAAAGCCTGAATCAAAATGGAGTCAGTGGGCATTAAAATAAAAGTTGGTGGGAATGGGGGTTGGGTAGGCCTGGGAGGACTAAAGGAGGAGTCAGGGGTGAATATGATCAAAGTACGTTTTATAAAACTCTCAAAGAATCATTTAAAATATTTAAAAACAACATTAAACATAAAACAAAAATAAGAAGAAAAAGAAAAACAAAATCCAAATGGCACCTGCTGCATCCCTCCTGCTCTGGCCTCTAGCACCAGCCTGGATCTGGCTGACTCCTGGTTGGATGACTTGTGACTGCTGCCTCCTTCCAAAGGGGGGCTTAGCCACGCCCCAAACAGAAGTGAACCCTGCTCTCCGCCCCTGTAGGGTCAGCACCTGAAATGCCCTGAAGTCTCCGTTTAAAGGCAGCATCTGCAACGTTAGAAAATGGCCCCCTGCCAGGAGACCTCGGCTCACAACTCAAACTGCAAAAGAGCCACAGCAGAGCCACAGCAGTGTGCCCATCAACTACCCACTAAAAAGGAGACAATGAAAAGTAAGGCAAAGTTTTTCTTAGTTATGATAAGAAATAAATTAGATACAAATCTTTAAACTCAAAAAGATAAGACAGGTAATAGAGTATTTTCTCTAAATTTGCCAAATACAAATGAGCTGGATGTTGCAACTGTAATTCTTACTTGATAACTGTTTTTGTTGTATATAATTTTACTATGTTAAAGTTAAAACCTTCCTTTTTAATTAGACAAAAAGAGGAAAATGCTGTGGAATAATCCTTTTGTACACTGTGAAGATGTGTTGCTCTCATTGGTTTAATAAAGAGCCAACTGGCCAATAGCTAAGCAGGAAGAGGTTAGGCGAGAAAGTCAGACTGAGAGAACACTGGGAAGAAGAAGCGCAGAGTCGCCAGGAGCCAGGGATGGGGAGAAGATGAATATGCCATGCTGAAAAAAGGTATTGCCACGTGTTAGAGCACAGATAAGAATTATGGACTAATTTAAGATGTAAGAGCTAGTTAGTAACAAACCTAAGTTATCAGCCAAGCATTTATAATTAATAATAAATCTGTGCATGGTTATATGGGAGCCGGCTGGCGGGACAGAGCTGACTGGTAGGACGGAAAAGTCTGCCTACAGATGTGACTGAATCACATTTTGCTAATGATTTTGAAAGATCAAATATGGTAAGACTTTTGTTGATCTTGTGCTGGCAATCATATGGCCTGGCACATTCCAAGTAGATATTCAGCCCAAACTATGTTACCTAGTTATTCAGAATCCCCTTTGAAAAGTGTAAATGACACATGGACCTCTTCATCTATCTAAACACAAGTTACAAAGCAGAAGCACTAGAGGTTAGACATCTGGGAGAGGGGGCTTGTCTCTTACCTGATGGAGTGAATCCCAAGACATGCACAGAGACACAGAGAACACCGTTTCTACAGAAACACCACTAGCCTAGACTGAAACTGACAAGGGTATGAACAGTGAAATAAAGGTGATTGGAGTCTTAAGAGTTTACAGCAGACTGGAGACATGGCTCATGGGTTAATGGTGGTAACTGCTCTTGCAGAAGACATGAGTTCAGTTCCCAGAACCCATGTCAGGCTGTTCTCAACCTTCCATAACTCTAGCTCCAGGGGGTCAGATGCCCTCTTCCGGACTCCTTCAACACCTGTACTTCCGCATGCACAAACCACATGTAAGCAGACACACCTACACATCATTAAAAGTAAAAGAAATCTTTAAATAGTTTACAGGCAGAAAATACATTGATAAAACTACTCAACTATATATACACACACAATAACATCTATGAAAAAGGATGTGTTGGGTGGTGGTGGTGCATGCCTTTAATCCCAGCACTTGGGAGGCAGAGGCAGGCAGATCACTGAGTTCGAGGCCAGTCTGGTCTATAGAGTGAGTTCCAGGATGCCCAGGGTTACACAGAGAAACCCTGTCTTGAAAAAGAGAACAGAAAGGAAAATAAAATAAAGAAAATGAATAGATCCCAAGAGACCAGCTAGAGAAGCTTTAAGTGAACTGAAATATGTGTAATACAAGATCTGTAAGAGAAGAGAAAGAGAAGCAGAAAGAACAGAGTGAAGAATATTTGAAGAAGGAATGACTAAAAACTTTACAAATCCTGTAAAAGTATACTAACCCTCATATCCAAGCTCAACAAACTCTAAATGCAATAAGCGAAAAAGGTTCACATCAAGCCACATTATAAGCAGATCCTCAAAAGTTGGAGACAACTAGAGTCTTGAAAGTGGCCGAAGAGAAATAGCTTGCTTCACACTTAAGTAATATCTTGTACTGTACCATTATATGATAATTTCCTGGGAAACACCATAAATTTTCAAATTTAAAACCATTCAGTTAAGTGGATGCCAATTTAGCTTAATAGTAGAGACCATGGTGCACCCTTCCCCCACATCTCTCCTCCCCCCCTAGTTATTTTCATAGCTTACAGTCTTACATACTCTGCACTTATCAGCATAAACCCATACTTAGTACACTATACTTTATCTCTTAAATAAAATAGGGAAAAGAGAAACTACCAACCTAAGCCACATTAAGCCATTATACTTATTGGGTCCTCTTCTGTCTGAAGGACACCTTTAACATTTCTCGGATGGTGGGTCAGTGAGCCACGATTTCCTCAGTTTCTCTGCTTTTGGGAACAATGTCATTTCCATTTCATTTTGAAAAATGCGTTTGTCAGATACAACATTCTTAGTTGATAGAATTTGCCTTTTAGCACACACACACACACACACACACACACACTGACCTCTGGCTTTTAGTGGGAAATCAGCTCTAACCCTGGCCAACAAGTGGTTTCTTCTGCTGCTTCAAGCATTTTAGTCTCTATCCTTTAACAGTTTGAATAATGGGACAGTGTGACTCTTTTGACTTTACTGTATTTATTTTTACGAGGATGTGATGTAAGTCTTCTGTGACTCCTCCGGCCTTTGGAGATCATTTGACCTACTAAGTAAGAATAATTTAGTAGGCCATCAAGATCACCTGTCTATTAACTAGCTTGATTTAATCGTGCTATGTGGTATTATAATACATTGAAACTGGCAAGAGATTCAGAGTCCCGGAGCCTGGACTCACTGCCTGGCCCTTCTGGGATTAGGAGCCCAGTCACCACCAGAATCCATTTCGGCTTCCCCAGGATTCTTCAGCTTGAAGCTCCGTCAGGGTAAGTGTCCAGGTCTTATCCACACTCCTGGAGCTGGCAAGGTAGGTGCTGCTGAGGGATGAAGCTTGGCCATCTCAGCTCAGGAGGACCTGTCCACGGAGCTCATTTCACCACTGTGCAAAGAAGCCTTTGCCAGAGGACAAATGACCATCCTAAGGACAATGGCATCATCCTGGTCTTTCTCCTGCTTCCCTGTGGGGACCCTCATGAAGACCCATCTTAGTCAGTGATCTGTTGCTGTGAAGAGACACCATGGCCAAGGCAACTCTTGTAACAGAAAGCATTTAATTGGGGACTTGCTTTCAGAGATTTAGTCCATTGTCATCGCGGTGAGGAGCATGTCACTGTAGCTCTGGCTGAGATCTGCACCCTGATCCAAAGGCAGAGAGAGACACTGGGTGTGGGGTGGGAAGTGGGTGACACACTTCCTCCAACAAGGCCACACCTCCTAATTTTTTCTCAAATAGTGCCACACTCCCTGATGACTAAGCATTCAAATATATAAGTCTATGGGGGCCATTCTTATTCAAACTGCAACCCCTCAGCCTGAAAGCTTTGCAGGCTGTGAAGGGTGGACTGGAGGTGTGGCTTGCACAGAAGGGTTGCCAAGGAGGTGGAAACTCCACGTGCTCTGGAAGGTGTCTTGCACCACACTTCTAGGATGTATGGACTGGAGCTGAAGCTGGGGGCTGCTCGCCAGAGATCATTTGTCAGAAGCAAATAGGGGAGGGCTAGTCAGTATCTGGGGTGAAGCAGTCCTTGAAAGTATTAACCAATTTTGACCTCATGGGGGACCATCTCAATGAACATTAAAAAAAAAAAATACCTGTTGAAGTGGGGCCAAGTAGAGAAAAAGATTCTGCACAGTTGTGCTCTAGGAAGATGCAGATTTAGGTACTGTCTGCCTACACCATTGTAAAAATCTGGACAACTTTAGATCAAGACTGTATCCAGGAGTTGGAATGGAATGCTTGGCTGCATCTGGGACTCTGGTTTGGTATGCACCTTACCTAGGTAAGATGAGAAATCTTTACAAACTCTCTTCGGTGTTGAAGATGCTTCTCCAGAGATAAAGAAGTGTGTGACCAGGTTCATTTCTCAGTTCCCCAAACTCAACTGCCTTCAGCATCTCTATATGAATAGTCTGCTTTCTAAAACACCACTTGAAAATATTGCTTAGGGGCCTGAAGACCCCCTTCGAGACCTTCTCCATGACTCACTGCCACCTTTTTCAACCTGACCCTTGTCATTGTCCCCACTGGACCTACTGCATTGGCTTACACACCTGAACCTGGGTAATGTGGTAATATCCAATTTACTTGTATTTGACTGCTCCGTGGTCCCTTGGTAAGAGTCACAGCCACTCCAAAGACCTTGGAGTTGAAGAATTGTAAGATGGGGACCTGCCTGCCCTGGGCCAATGCACTCAGCTCACCAAGGTCAACTTCTTTGACAGTGGCATCTCCACAGCTGTCCTGAAGGACAGTCTTTACAACATGGCCAGTCTGAGTCAACAGATGTAGACGCCGTACCCTGTCACTCGGGAGCACGATGACCCCATGGATTACTTAATGATAGATCTGACCAAAGTTATCTTAAGCTCCTGAATATACCCAGGGCCATAAGGAGGCTCAAGTCAGTCAGTTTAGCTGCCTGTATCTACCTTGAAAGTTAACTAGTTCTGCACATGTGACCTGGAGGGCAGACTTTGTCTCTGTTGATAGTGATGGTGGAAGGTGACTCTGGACACAGAAATAAAAAGGACAGATGTCTCATTAAGTGGACGCAGAGTATATGATCAAACACTTCTTGGTCTGTGTATGAATATGATGTAGGACTCTCAGATTACAGAGGACAGAGTTGGCATGGAAAGCCATGGTACCATGGGGACAAGTGAGTTGTGAAATCAAATGAAATTCTGAATTTAACGACAGGCTTTCCTTTGTGTATTGACGTCATGGTCAGAACCTGGGAACCTGGATGCTGACTTTGTGATGTCCTTCTGGGCCGTTAACCTGATTACTGGCTTTCAGGTCTTGAGATCCCATGTCTGTGGCAAAGAAAAGGACAATGAGGTTTCTGATCAATAAGGATGAAGCTGACGAACTCATGGCCTCAAAACACCTTGGAATCAGGAGCTGGATATGAGCTCAGTTGATAGAATGCTTACCCCGCACTCAGGAAATCCTGCGGTGGACCCCCACCATTACATAAATCATGGTTGATGGCCCCTGCCTGTTGGAACTATAGACCCTTGGAATGCAGAGGTGGGACAGTCAGAAGTTCAAGGTCATTCTGACTACTTAGCCAGGTGTAGGCCAGTCTGACCTATAGGAGTCCTTATCTCCTAAGAGCAACTGGAGCCATCCTGACGTTCACTTTCCTTCTGTCCATGGCGTCTGATACATCCCGTTTGTGTGAATGATCAGACGCACAAAGCTGCCCAACCTAAAGGCAATGCAGAGCCTCCGGCCAACGAAAGACTTTTAGGGAATGGCAGAGGACTGCATTTCAGAAAACTTAAGCTATGAGAGTTCGAAAATGGCTGAGATGAGAGGAAACATGATGTGGTGGTTTGACTGAGAATGGCCCCCACAGGTTCATCTATTTGAATGTTTGATTCCCAGTTGGTGGACTGTTAAGGAAGGGTTAGGAGGCGTGGCCTCATTGGAGGAGGTGTGTCACTGGGGGTGGGTTTCAAAAAGCCACCCCCTCTCCGTGCCTCCAACTTGTGGATCAGATATAAGTTCTCAGCTACTGCTCCAGCACCATGCCTGCCCACCTACTCCCACAGTGTCCACCATGATGACCATGGACTAACTCTCTGAAACGGTAAGCAAATACCCAATTTAATGCTTTCTTTTATAAGCTGCCTTGGTCATGATGTCTCTTCACAGCACTAGAACAGCAGCTAAGACACAGCACAGAGCATAAGGAATAGGACCGAAGCCCTGTTTTCCTCTGTTTTTGTTTGTTTCGTAGAGTCTCATGTCAGGCTGGTCTCGAACTCCTGATCTTCCTGCCTCTACACTGAATGGTACCTACTGACATGTGCCACCATACTCATCTGGGAAGCCACACATCTGTGGGCCGTATTCCTTATTGCTCCCAACCTGGGGATGGACATCTGCACACGAAAACCTCCACTAGACAAACAGACGTCACTCCTGGCCTCCAGGTCTGACTGCACCTAGGAATTTTATCTTAAGTGTCCATTTGTGACCTCTGTCTTTAGCTTCTTAATGGAGTGCCTGAAGCTAACCACTATTCTCCCTTTATCTTTATAATCAGGTGGCGATAAAGCAATTTTGAAACGTTAAAAAAAAGTACCCCATAAATGCATACAATTCTAATTTGTCTGTTAAAATATTGATAAATTGTTTTTTAAAAATATCTACCTGGGGCCAGTGTTTGTCCATATTGTACCTGGATCACTCATTTTGGTTTTCTGATATGCACACATACAATAGCCATCGTTTTGGTCGGACATGATCTTCACTGTTCAGGTTGAACCCTCACGTTCAAGGAAAAAATGTCGTGGAAGGAAGTTCTTTTTGGGTGGCTAAAGGAGACTTCAGGGTTTGTCTCAAAGGACTTTTGCCTCATCCTTCTTAACTTTGCGACCAGTCTTTGTAGGCTTTAAATCCTCATCCGGAAACAACTTCCCACTCCCAGGGCCAAGGGTTTCTCTATAGAAAACTTGGTGAGGGGACAAATAAGGAAAAGAAACCTGATGGTCAGGAGCTGTTCCTAAGGGCTAACCTGTACTGACATTCCTAAGGGCTAACCTGTACTGACATTCCTAAGGGCTAACCCATACTGCTTCTGTCTTACTTATGAAGCTGGATATGGTTTACCATGCCGTCAATTAAATGTGGTGGAGAATGATGTTTGTAGGCATACAGAAATAACAAAATTTGGGCCCAAAATTTTACTTGTCAGTACTGTTAGGATAAGTTTTCTATCAAAAGAAATAATCCAATATAAGGGACAGAGTGAGAAAAAAAATGCTAATGCAACTGTAAACAGTAAGAGAAGACAGGGTAGAGCAGTTGGGGGAAGTTGAGAGGGAGACAGGACCACGCTGCCATGCTTCTAAGACAGACAATTAGTGATTCCATGCCTCATTCATAAATATGCAAATAACTGTATCCTCTTATATGGAAGAAGTCTTCTAAGGTTAAAAATCAAGAGGAAGTAGGGGGCTAGCAGATGGCTGCTCTTACAGAGGACTTGAGTTCAGTTCCCAGTGACCATGTAGGCAGTTCAAACCTCTGATAATGCCAGTTTCAGGAGACCTCGTCTGATGACTGAGGGCCTTCCACACACATATGGCGTGTATGTGTACATTTTAAAAAAAAAAAAAACTGTGGAAATCCTAAAGTAAACTGAGTGTGAGTTTATAGCTAGGTGGGGTGTAGATGACACGAAGCAAGGCCAAGACCCAGTCTTTGATGAGGTAATGAATGGTATCCTTGTTTTAAAAAAAAAAAAGGGGGGGGGAGGCGGGTGCTGGAGAGTTGACTCAGTGGGTAAAGTACTTGGCCATAGGAAGTGAGTTTGTATTTCCAGAAGCCCCATAAAGCCAGATGTGGTGTATGCACATATTATCCCAGTGCTGCGATCGTGGAGGTAGCAGGAGGAAACAGAAGCATTCCTCGATGCTCACAGTCCAGACAGTCTGAGGTACCCAATGGCAAAACACAAGAGGCTCTGTCTGAGACAAGGTCAAAGGCAAGGATCAACACCTGGAGTGGTCCTCTGACTCCACGTGCACATCGTGGTACATGTGAACAGTATGGAGTTCCTCAAAAACCTAAAAATAGACTCCAGGTTTAACAGCCCACTTTGGGTGTACATTCGAAAGAAAAGAAGCGAGCATGGGACGAGACCCCTGCGACAAGCCCCCTTTGACGACCCCCCTGCGATGAGACTCCTGCGACGAGATCCCTGTGACGAGCCCCCTGCGACGAGATCCCTGTATCGAGACCCCTGTGTGCTATGGTTCCTGCTGTACTATTCACAGTAAATGGAGTGGGGGGCCACTGGAGAGACCGGGGGAGGCTGGCTAATGGATCCCCAAACACAGTTACACAGAAACAGTAAGTCCCAGCATTCCATGGGTCAGTGTGTTGATTCTAAGTATGGCAACCTAGTCTGTATTTTATTAGTAAGTAAGACGAGAGCTCAAATTTTCCAAATAGAAGTAATCATAAGTAGGAGGGACTATGAACTACTCTGATTTTATCAGCGCAAACTGTATTTGTGTTCTGAGATATCACACTGTGTCTCAGGTGCAATGATACGTTACACAAACACGTCAAGATACACATAAAAAGACGGAAATGTTAACTACCCTGATTTAAATTCCATATTGTACATTACACACATGTATGGAATCATTATATAATAGTCCATAAATATGCACAATTAAAATAATAAGAAAATCATGGACACACCAATGTTCACTTGAGACTAAAACTAGCCCATGTAATTTAATGAATCAAAAGAACACAGGTAAGGAATGTGAGCCTGCTAAAGAGAATTCTCATATCTAAGAAACACTTGGCTTGTGTCCTGGCTATAGCACTAATGTCCATACCCATTGTTATCCAGTTTCTGATATAAGCCAAGAGTGGTTGCCTTGGCTCCTGGTTATTATTCTGAGCAGTATTTACAGCTCTCTCAGACACAAAAGGAGACAAATAACTAAAGTATTAGACATCACAGTGAGTGGTCCAGTGATCTAGGTTGTGTTCACAGTAGTAGACTCAAAAGAGGGAGAGGGTGCCTTCACAGGAGCAGTACCACGAGTGGGTATGTTCACAATACCACGAGTGGGTATGTTCACAGTACTAGAAGTGGGTTTGTTCACAGTACTAGAAGTGGGTTTGTTCACAGTACTAGAAGTGGGTATGTTCACAGTACTAGAAGTGGGTTTGTTCACAGTACCAGAAGTGGATATGTTCACAGTACCAGGAGTGGATATGTTCACATCACCAACAGTCTTGGGATACGTTGCCGTCACATTAACACCAGGAGTCACAGGAGTTCCTGTGGTTTTTTTAGGCTTATTTTCATCAAAATTTCGATCATCATTAAATATGGTCCCCGATGAGACAGAATAAGGGTCCAGGAATGTTATATCCTCTGGGTTGGCCCAGGAAGGTTGTGGCTCTGGTGGCTGTTTTCCTTCTGTTAGTGCTCGGGGAATGCAGCATGATGCTTTGTTCCTACACAGAAGTATGTACCTTTCGTCATCCAGACAACGGATTCTGCAGTGCCCCAAATTATTCTTCCAGCATTTTGGACGAGACCAGCCAGCTGCAGGGAACGCAAAGTAAGTAAAAACTTCAATTCTAGCATAAACATAACTTTCATTCAATCAAAAATTTACCTCTGCCCTAAAATCCATTGAGAGAGATAAGAAAACACAAAACATATAAAATTGCGATCTATGCCCTTAAAACAATGTAGTGGAAGCTAGGCATGGTGGTGCATGCCTGAGAGGGGGTGAGGGAGGGAGGGGTAAAGGGGGAGAGACGGGGGAGTAGGTCGCATTTGGAGCTGTTATGTAAACCGAGACTCTTTTTTTGTTTGTTTGGTTTGGTTTGGTTGGGGTTTCTCTGTGTAGTCCTGGCTGTCCTGGATCTCACTCTGTAGACCGGGAGATCTGCCTCTCAAGTGCTGGGATCAAAGATGTGAGCCACCTAGACTCTTAAGGAGGATGGAAGTGAGCAGGAAAGGTTCACAGAGGCAAGGATTGCTTTGGGAAAGAAACAACAATGCTTGGTCTGTGTGGAAGAAGCTGCTGGGCATATATGTAAGAGCCTTCAGTAATGGCGACTGGTCTGAAGTCTGATGTGCAAATTCCGGAGTTCATGAAGTAGAAAAGAATGTGAGGTGGCAGTGCCAGAGCCCAAGTCCCTTTACAAATAAAGTGAGTGTTCTTAGTCTGTTCAGAACATAGTGAGAGCTCAATGGCTTAACTCTGTTCTCGGTTAGTCAGTTCTCGGAGCCTCATTGATGGACAGGAAAGAGTGGGATTATGCAGATGTGCTAGAAGCTCTTCCAGTCAACCTATTGATAGATAGGTGGTTTGAATACAAGGTAAGAGGAACAACACATGGAGAGATCCAAGAGAACTGCTGGATTTCTGAACTGTGAAGGTAGATGGAGACGTGCGCCATTCACAGAAGAACAAAGAACGGTTGAGGAGAAGAAGAAATGGTGGGACCGAGAATTTGCTTTGGGGAACATGACATGATAAACCCAGGATGTCAAGAAGGCAGTGGGATCTCAGAAGAGAGGTTTCAGTTGAAGATCTGAATGTCAGAATCAATGCTTGTGGCTAACAGTTAAAGTTAAAGCCGTGGAGTAATACGAGAGAAAAAGTTCTGACGTGTTTCAGTGTCAAGAGACCAGATAGAGAGTGGGTCTGTAACTCACTTAGCTGAGTGCTGTCAATCAGTCCTCACTACCACAAACAGCTGGGCACTGTGATGAACATTTGCAATCCTAGCATTCTGGAGGCCGAGACCGGAGAATCAGAAACTCAGGGTCATCCTTGGCTGTGCATCTATTTAGTGAAATTTTATAAATCCTTGAAAATATAGTTTGAAAAGAATATTTAAGTGGGTGAGTACTAATGGTGTCATAAGAAATTGGTGAACAGGATACACATTTTTATTCAGATGAAGGAAACTGAGGGAGAGCAAAGGAAAACATTTTTACTTTCTAACAATTTCAAAATGTTCTATATTTTTAACTATGATGTCACAGTCATAAATGAGTACAGTCACTAATCAGCTCACTCGATACATCCACATATGAATAGGATATTACAGCACAGGCTGAGCAAGTTCAAGGGAGGTAATTAGGAACAATGTAGCCACAGTGGTTAGAGCGAGGAGCACACTAGAAGGAAGAATGCTGTGGGATGTTCTGTATGGCAAATGTGTTGCTAATAAAACACTGATTGGCCTGTGGCTAGGCAGGAAGTGTAGGCGGGACTAACAGAGAGAATAAAAAGAACAGGAAGGCAGAGGGAGTCTCTGCCAGCCGCCACCCGGACAAGCAGCTTGTAAAGATGCCAGTAAGCCACAAGCCATGTGGCAAGGTATAGATTTATAGAAATGGATTGATATAAGATATAAGAACAGTTAGCAAGAAGCCTGCCATGGCCATACAGTTTGTAAGCAATGTAAGTCTCTGTGTTTACTTGGTTGGGTCTGAGCGGCTGTGGGACTGGCAGGTGAAAGAGATTTATCCTGACCGTGGGCCAGGCAGGAAAACTCTAGCTACAGAAGAAGGTCTTAGGGCAGATTGGAAAAAGCCAGTTGGAAAAAGCTGTGCTTCCATGAGGTACGTGATTGGCCAATGCAAGCAGCTCACACACTCTGCCATGGAGTCACACAGTCACACACAGTCTGACTGGAGACTGTGGAGGGACGAGTAGGAAAGGGTCACAGTAGGAAGATGGACACTGACATTAAAGAGAGGGTGGAGGCCTGAATCAGAATGCCTGAAGGGGAGCTGGTGAGAGCAGCTGAATTCTGGGTAGAATTTGCAGGTAGCTGTAACTGACTCCCTGAAAGATGTGCCAACCCAGAAACAAAAAAACATTAAAGATAATTCCAAGAATTTAGCTAAAGCAACTAAAGAACATCAACTGTGAGGACGCTCCATCATAGTGGATTCCCCTTTAGAGTAGCAATGGTTATTTTTCTAGAGCTTGGATGTACGATGTTATCAGGACACATGATCATTACCCTCAGTAGCTCAAAATCCAAACGTTAAAGAATGTAAATGATACTTCAGAAGCCTGGTTGGTAGCAGCCCTCTGGTGGACAGCTTGGCTTGGTAAAAATGCACTTCCTCCACCATCAAATGTTATATCACCTAAAATCACAGAATGAAGCTCAGAGAGATTAAATTTCAAGACAGAACCTAAAAGGGCAAATAAAAATAAAAGCTATAGATCCAATCTCCAGAACAAAAGGGTAGGCATAGACAATGTATAGAAAACATTAAAAAAATCATATTGTACATTTGACTCATCCTTATGCAACAATATAAATGAAAGTCAAATATTCTAATATAATCTTTCATGTATGGCATTTGCAAATATATTTAAATTGATCATACATTAAGCACATAGGGAAAAGTTTTATGTTGAATGATATAGCTGTATAAGAAAGCTTACTACCTTATGTTTAAAGCATAAGTACATTATGCAACAATAATTTGGACAAATAGTTTACACTGCATTTATTTAGTGAAATGTGATATTATCATTGAAAACACCATTTTCAAAAAGCACTTGGTAAGGGAAAAATAGTGATGGTGCCATAGGAAATTTGTAAGTGGGTTGCACGTCTGCTGAGATGATAACGAAACCAGAGAAGAATAATGGGAAAGACGTTTATTTTTGCTTTCCAACCATTTCAGAGCTTTCTGTGTTTTCGACCATGACCTCATAGTCAGAAACCAGCATCAACATGAACCCTTTGGCTCACTTGCTACATCCACAGTGAATAAGATGTAATAGCACAGCCAAGCCATTTCATTCCTGGAGGTGGAGAAAAATCTTTGTAAGCAAATTGCTACACCTCCAAATTTAATGAGTCTGTTTTCTTAGTCCACAGAGGCTCTTAAAATAATAATAGGCGCTGGGCGGTGGTGGGGCACACCTTTAATCCCAGCACTCAGAGGCAGAGGCAGGTGGATCTCTGTTGAATTCAAGGCTAGCCTACTCTACAGAGTGAGTTCCAGGACAGGCTCCAAAGCTACACAGAGAAACTCTGTCTCAAAACAAACAAACAAACAAGCAAACAAACAAAATAAACCAATGGGCAGGGGTTGAGAAATCTAGTGGAACATACATTCAGACTCACAACTACAGCACTTGAATCCACACCCTAGGAGGGAGCATTTCACTTAGCAGACTGTAGAAGGTTGTAGTAGAAAACATTCAGACAAGTGACTGGAAAGCTGACATAGCTGGTGGTGAAAACAGAAGCCTTTGGTTCTCTCTCTCTCTCTCTCTCTCTCTCTCTCTCTCTCTCTCTCTCTTTCTCTCTTTCTCCTCTCTCTTTCTCTCTCCCCTTCTCTCTCCTCTCTGTCTCTCTCTCTCTCCCCTCCTCCACCCCCACCCCTCCTGCTCACAAATGGAAAAAGCACACATTTGTTTACAAGTTTCCCTTGAAGAACTGCTGGTGATAAAGAGCTGTGTTCCAGCTGCAGGGAAGCAACTAAATAAAGTGAAGAAGTCCCACTTTTCTCAAAGTGTGTGTACCTATTAACTATATTGAAGTGGGGCTATGCATTAATAAGAAGTCTTATCTGGGCACAATGGCACAAACCTGCCATCCCCAGACTAGGGAGGCTGACACAGGAAGACAGCAAGTCTGAAGCCAGCCTTGTTAACATTCGAGATCTTTTCTTTAAGAAAGCCCCTAAGGTGCATTGCTCATACATTTGCGGAACAATCCACATGTTTTGTTTACAGCTGAATGTTTAAAAGGCTCCAAGGGACAAGCATGTAAATAGATTCATATATACTAGAGCATTCAGGAAATTAGTGGCACTGATTGATCCTGAGGGAGAAGACTGAACTAGGGTTTCTAGGTTGGAGAGAATGTTCCTTTCCCTTAGATTAATTGTGTTGATTTTTTTTATGCATAAGTCAATGGCAAACATTTCTTAAAAACAGAAAACCAAAAAGTACTGGTGTTTTAAAAAAGGGGATAAGTGCTTCATATTGACCTGAAATCAGAAGCTCCTTCTCAGCCATGTGTTTTTCCACCACATCTTTATCCTTATATGGACCACAAACTTAATGTCTCTTGCACAAATCAGCTCTGCAGGCTATACGGTGTGGACTTGTTTGCTGCGTCTAAGACCACGAAGTGAGTGTCTCCTGCTGGTGTTCTCAGGACTAAGAGGAGTTTAGGATGGAGAGAAGCCTCAGACTAGGACACAGCCACAGAGCAGCTGCAGAAGTGGAGGAAGGTCGAGCTGGCACAGAGTGGCTGTGCAGAAAGATCTCCAGGGCAGCTCAGACCATGGGAACAGATTCCTGCCTTCTGGAGACTCATCCCAGAGGACTCCCCGGATATTTGGATGCCCATGGCAGAAGAATCTCAGAGAGTAGAGGCAAGGGCTGCCAGAAAAGAAAGATTCTTTCTCCTGCTCCATTGATCCAAGCTTCTCCCTGCAGGATGCTCCCACCACCTCCAAGGACACCAGGGTGGGAGGGGTGCAGGCTCTGTGTAAAAACTCCCTCTAACTCCATCACCCCCATTTTACAAGGTCCCATTACCTTTAGTCACCTGAGTCAGCAACCCACAGATAATGAAGGCCAGCGATGGGAAACTCATGGCTCCTGAGAGAGAAAGCTCTATGTCCTGAGGAACCCAGAACGCTTTATCCAGCAAGGGATCTAGGCTTTCACCTTTATTGGTATCATGAGTGATGAACCGGAGAAGGTGAGAATGCCATGCCATCCCTACTGTCAGACCATTCATTTGCATGACACAATCATGCCCAGCACTAGAGATTATTAAAGGAAAATGAAGCCTTATGAAACAAAATATAATCCTGTGCAGTTTGATGGAAAGAACTCCCAAGAGGAAGTTTCCCATAAACCTAGATGGGGTAAGTTTCTTTTCTGTCTGTGTGCAATATCCTGTACATATACAACAATAGGAGAAAGGAGTGTGAAGGTAACATTGTAGCAGACCAGTGGGCCACAGTATGTAGCAAAGTGTTTGCCTTTTCTCTGAGTGTTAGCCCTAGTATGACTCCCTGTGAAATAAGGGAGATGCTTAAAAAACAAACAAACAAAAGATCCTTTAAGTCCCAACTCTGTGGATTATTAAATAGAGGGGATCAGGAATTGGGAGTCAAAACAGCAAAGCAGGTTTTATTTGATTATCGTTTCTCCATTCCACGTTCCCACCAACCCCACTTGTTCAAAGAAATAAATAAGAAACAATATATTGGGACAGAAGAAATATTTTTTTATTTTATCTTATTTTATTTTTGCTTTCTTGAGACAGAGTCCCTTTACACAGCCCTGGCTGTCTTGGAGCTCACGGAGATCCTCCTGCCTCTGGCATGGGAGACATGCACTGCCATGCCTGATATTTTTGTTTGTTTGTTTGTTTTCTTTTGAGAAGAATCATTTTTAAAAACTCAAGTCCAAAATTTTACCTTAGGATATTAGAAAAAGAAGAAAAATTAAGCCTACAGTTGCTACAGACCGCAGGAATATGAAGGAAAAATTCAGCTGACTATGGCAAAGCCATTACCTGGAAGAGCCAAGGAGTTCTTCCAGAGGAAGCCAAGGCTCAAGGAGTATTTGGTGTTATTTGGCTTTTAATATATCAGCTGTTTTCTGCTATGAATTTCATGTGCGTTCTCATTGCTTCCCCAAGAACTTCTAAACAGTATGGATTGATCATTCCTTAGACATGTACAATTAAGGTGTTTGGACACAATCACGCAGGCAAAGCTTCCTGCTTCCAGGTTTTCTGCTCCTTTTTAGCCTTAGAATCAGATGTCTGCCTTCTGCAATTATCTCCTTTAGCAAGCAACCAAAGCCAGGGCCAGCTCTGGACAAAGCATCCAAGGATAAGCGGCAGACAGAATCGCTGGTCAAACCACCCGCTAGCCTCCTGAATTAAAGCAAACGCCCATATGCAGCCACCACCTAGGCCAGGCAGACAGTTGGTACACAGATTTGCTTCTTGTACAAATTAAGCTCAGACTTCCCTTTCTCTCACAGCCCAAGTGGTACCCTAGAGCAACTTACTTAGAACAAAAGGGTTTTTTCATGCCAGGTGGTTCAAGCCATGGCAAGTCACCTAGCTACTGAGTACTCCCCCCGCCCCCGCCCTGCCAGAAAACAGTGACACAGAAAAAAAAGGCGGTTTTGTTTTAGTGGCTCATAGATTCTTTTACCTAACCACCTCTAAGATTGTAGTTTGAGCACATTTATGATAAACTCATAACATTTCACCTAACCACTTCTAAGAGTATATTTTGAGCACATAAATTCCCTTTCTGATTTATTCCAGCCCTTAGTTGACCCCACCTCCTTTATTCACACCCTTTTTGGGTTACAAATGAAGCTGACTGTCACTGCTTTTGTGGGGACCTTGAAAGTCTTGCATAGTGTTGTAAAAGTCTGGCTGCTTGTAAGGTTTTAGACCGGTTCCCAGGGAGGAATGAGAAGGAACAAAGATGGGAAAGGGATGAAGATGAACATGAGGGTGAGGAGACAGAAAGAACTTAGTTAGAACTGTGAGAGGACAGGAGGAGAAGGGACAGAGAGGAGCTAAGTATGAGAACAGAATTGAAGCTGTGTAGATAGAATTTTGTCTCAGAGGAATAAAGGGAATGGACTGAAGAGCTTGGTGTACTTAGACCATTTTCCCTCAGATTATTCTCGCTGTTGGTAGCATCTCTTCTGGAAATCCTGGGAAGAAGACTATTAGAGGCTGGACCCCAATATTCCTCGTTATAAAATGAGTAGAAGAAATGAAATACCAAGAACTAGAGCAGATACCACGACACTGACCCTCCTAATGATGAGCCATTAAACCAAAAGGCAGCCCCCTGGAAGACATAATGAACGAACTTCTAGCTGTGCCAGGTAGTGAAGGAGGACTCAGTGGTCACAATATGGACTGGAAAAGAGATTGGGTGTAAGAGGATAGTAACTGAATGCAATGATATACCTATGATATTGACTAATGTATGAGATGAACCAAGTCCTTGAAAGACACCCAAACAACCTGACAGTGAAATAGATTGCCCAAACAATCCTGTACCTCACTCAAAAGTAAATTAACAGTTTTCAATCTTCCATGAAAGTAACATGCAAGCCCAGATGGTTTTGGTTGAGCAGGTATGCCTCTGATCCAAATAGGTAATTTTCCAAAGAAGACATACGAATGTTTGATAAATGTAAAGAGATGTTCAGCTTACTAGCAACGGAGTGAACATAAAATAAAACAGTAAGTCACAACCTTAGGAGAAAGTGACTTACTAAGAAGACCAGTCACTGGAGGGGCTGGAGAGATGGCTCAGTGGTTAAGAGCACTCACTCACTGCTCTTCTAGGTTCCAGAGCCCATAAGGTGGTTCAGAAGCATCTGTTATTCCAGACTCAGGGGATCTGATGCCCTCTTCTGGCCTCTGTGGGCACTGCATGCCTATGGTGCATAGACGGATGCAGGCAAAGCACTGTACACACAAAAATAAATACATTTTAAAAAAAGCTAAAAGGATTTTGTTTTTGTTTTTGTTTTTTAAAAAAACCCACTCTGCTGTGGGATGTTCTGTATGGTAAATGTGTTGCTAATAAAACACTGATTGGCCAGTGGCTAGGCAGGAAGTATAGGAGGGACTAACAGAGAGAATAAAAAGAACAGAAAGGCAGAAGGAGTCACTGCCTGCCAGCCACCACCAGGACAAGCAGCATGTGAAGATGCTGGTAAGCTACGAGCCATGTGGCAAGGTATAAATTTATAGAAATGGATTAATTTAAGCTATAAGGACAGTTAGCAAGAAGCCTGCCACGGCCACACAGTTTGTAAGCAATATAAGTCTCTGTGTTTACTTGGTTGGGTCTGAGCAGCTGTGGGACTGGCAGGTGAAAGAGATTTATCCTGACCGTGGGCCAGGCAGGAAAACTCTAGCTACACCACTCAATGAAATCATACCAGAAAAACTCCCCAATCTTGGGGAAAATGTGGACGTCCATATGTAGAAGGCTTATAATAACCCAGCAGACATGACCACACAAAAAATCTTATCACAACTTATTTAATCAAAACACCAAAAATGTATGACAGGGGCTGTGGACAGCTCACTGGGTAAGAGCACTTGCTACCATTGTAAAGGATATGGCCTCCATCCCCAGCACCCTCCTGGTGGCTCACAACTGGTTGTAACTACAGTTGGAGGGCATGTGGAGTCAGTCCTCTTCTGGCCTCTGCTAGTACAGACATGCACATGGTACACATAAATACACAAAGGCAAAACACTAATACAAATTAAATATAAATGAATAAATAAATAAATATTTTTAAAACTAGACAGAGGAAAAAAATTCAATGTAGATGTAACCAACCGTCTTATTAAATAAGAAACACAGAGTCGATTCAGAGAAGAAAGCCAAGAAGTCAGAGCGATAGCTAAGAGCTGAGATTAAAAACCTTACCCTTTCTGCCATTGCTGTTGTACCTCTCCGCATTTGGCTGGTTAAGCTTTCAGGCTTCTAGCAGCACAGTTCAGCAGAGAGCCATTCGGATATGAGGAAACAGAAGCTTCTAGTCTGAGGAAACAAGACCAGCTAAGAAGTTGGCCAGGTGAGGTTAGCTGTGGCTTGTTCTGTCTCTCTGACCATCCAGCATTTCACCCCAATAACTGGCCCCGGGTTTGATTTTTATTAATAAGACTCTTTAAGATTCATGCTACAATTCAATATCAAATGGAAAGTATAAGATCACATTTAAGGGCATGTCTGTCATGCTCACAGCAGACTTCTTTGGAATTGTGTCGCCCGGGAGAGGATGGGATGACATAGTCCAAGTCCTGAATGAAAATAGTCACCAACCAAGACTACTATAAAAAGCAGGGCTAGCTTCCAGATGCAAAGACCTTTTAAGGCAATCAGAGAATTCATAAGCATCACACTAGACTTCCAAAAGATCTTAAGGGAACCCTATATCCGGAAGTGAAGTAAAGATGAATGTGTTTGAAAGTACAGCTGTCTCTAGAAAGGCAGATACAAATATTAACAATACAATAAGTCATTAAACTTCACAGGGGAGCAAGAATAGGGAAAAAAACCAGCAAAGATATTCAAAACAACTAGAATAAAGTCAACAAAATAATGTCAAAATGTCCTTACCTGTCAATTATAAACTTAAATGTAAACAGACTAAATTCTCCAGTTAAAAGAAACAGACCAGACAAAAGGATAAAGAAACATAATCCAATGAATCACAAGCTGCCTTCCAGAAACTCACCTCACCAATAGAAATGTGTCTAGATGAACGGAAAGACAGAAAATGGTATTCTAAGCAAATGAAAACTTAAAGCGAGCTGGAGTATCTGTACTTACATCTAATAAAAGGAATTCTGGGACAAAAAAAAAACATCAGAAGAAACAAAGAAGGTCACTAGGTAATAATTGAAGGAGCAATTCAATAAAGGATACAATTGTTACAAGTCTCTGTGTACCTAATGCAGAGCATTCAATTCCATAAAACAGACCCCAAAGTAAAGAAAGATAGCTTCAGTGCAGTCAGAGAGAGGGATTCCAACCCTCCACTCTCACTAGTGTAAGCAGAGAGATCAGTGCAGAGGTGTGAGAAGTGAAATGTGCTGGAGAGCAGACGGACGGAACAGTCATCGCAGAACTATCCAATATGTACACACGTGGGACTTCCTCTAGAGTGTGCCATTCATTAGGCTACAAAACAATATTGGAAAATGAAAAAATTAAAAGGTATTCTATATATTTTCTTATCACAATGAGATAAAACTTGAAGTCAATAATGTCATGAAGGGAGTATAATTTTTTTTTAAAAAAAGAGTGTTTCACTCTAACCCCAGTTGACCTGGAGCTCACTATGTAGACCAGGCTGGCTTCAGACTCTCAGAAATCAGCCCGCCTCTGCCTCCTGAGAGCTGAGATTAAAGATGGAGCATGCCTTTGAATGAACTTAAAGGAAAACTAAAGACTGTGAGAAACTATTTTCAAACTACGGATATGGTAAAGAACTTACGTCTAAGGAAGAAAAGAGCTCTGGAAATGAAGCAATTAAAGCCAGGCCATGTAGAAAATGGGGATAAGACAATGACAGACATTTAGCCCAGGAGGTTATGAATGACAAACACTTGAAAGATGTCCAACATTATTAGTCAATAAAGAAGTGTAGTTTAAGACCAGGAAGACAGGACATTCTGGGATTAAAACAGTGAGAAGTGAATGCAGCTGGGTGAATGCAGCTGGGTGAATGCAGCTGGGGGAACCACTACGTTCGGGAACTCAAGGAACGAGGATGAAGAGTTCGAGACCTGCTGGGGATACATGGTGAGTTGAAGGCCAGCCTGAGCTGCTGCAGTGAGATGCTGCCTCAAAAAGCAAAGGGGTGGGAAGTAACACTTCCATCCTAGAAAACACGACAGAAATGTTTCATACTGTGCACTGTCACTCAGTAATGAAAGCAACAAGCTCCAGATCAAAAAGCAGTCCCCGAAGGTCACACACTGAGATGTCACACACTGAGATGCTGCCACACACTGAGATGATGCCACACACTGAGATGATGCCACACACT